>JBBPNO010000004.1:0-197968 GCA_038090915.1 Boletus eberwhitei
ATTCGCCCAAAGTCCTCTCCCTCTTCGAAGCGGACGGTTCCTCGATCTCAAGTCAGACTGGCAACCACCACGAAGATCCGTGCACGTTTATCGACACGCATGGCACTATCTTGCTCTCTGTACTAGATCAGATGTATCACTCCCCCACCGTTCTCGAACCAGGGTTCGATTCAACCGCCGCCCTGACGAACCTGTGCAACACGCGCGGCCTCATCCCTCACGCCGCAGGAACATCCTTCCAGACCCAATTTGGTCACTTGTATGGGTACGGGGCAACGTACTACTCATATTTGTTTGACCGCGCGATCGCATCGCGTGTCTGGCGAAAGGTTTTCTCGGCCGAGCCGCTGAATCGCGAATTGGGAGAAAAGTATAAGGCGGAGATTCTACGATACGGTGGTGGCAAGGACCCCTGGCAGATGCTTGGTGCATTGTTAGACGCACCCAGTCTTCAGGTGGGCGACGAGGAGGCGATGCGAGAAGTTGGGAGATGGCGAGTAGAGGATGGGCCTGTGTCAGAGCGACACTAGTTTGCTACCGAATTTTTTAATCTGTAGCAGACTGGAGATATGTTGCGTTGGCACTGAATATAATTGAATATGATCATTGGTATTCCAAGGAACAGATGTGGAGAGCAACTATGCAGAGTCGTATTGACAGGTGTGATATGCGATCGTGAACAGATGCAAAGGAAGAAATACATATTTGAATAATAATACGTGGACTAGTGCTGGATTCGAGAATTTCATCTTGGTAAACAGTCAATACGTTTAGTTGGCTGATAGATAAAATGTCTGTACTCACATTATGACACCTTCTGCCTGCAATTCCTGCTCCATCTGCCGAACCGCCTCTTGCATGGCATGTAGCTGGTGCAGTTTTGCTTGTTTCGATGCGAAATCTCCTTGAGAATTGACAGTGGGCAAAACCTGAGGTAACTGTAGCATAGAGAGATCGATCTCTGGCAAAGGTTGAGAGTCGGCAGGGTATTGAGGGAACGTGGAATAGACGGTGGGTTGACACGTATCCGCGCCATTAAGAAGTGTTGTCCAATCTATATTGGTCTGCGACATGTCGGGTATCGATGAGTCGAAGGATGTCATGTAGGGAGCGCCAGTTACATCTGTTGGAGGCGCACTCTCCGGGGGAGTGACGAATGTATCGCCCCCAATGGATTGTAGCAGGTTATTGAGGTCGGATAAATCGGTTGGTACAGATATCTGGGCGTCCGCCGCTGCTAGAGATTTTAAACATTAATTACAGTATAACGTAGGTGGATGTAAAACTCACGAGCAGGCGGGCACGTCGGTGTGTGTTTCGGATTTCCGGGGATACTGTAATCCTTGAACAGTTCCACTTCCCACGACGCAGAAAAATCTGGCTCGGTAGCGTCAACCGGGGGTGGAATAGCGAACAACGTGTCAAAATTGGTATTGAACCAATCATCAATGGAATATTCATTTTGCATGTTAGGATAAGGCAGAGGATCCGATACGATCTGGAAACAGGGAGCAGCCACTGAGCTACGCGGACGCTTCGGTATCCCGTTGACGTCCGCGTCAGAAAGACGTCGCTTGTGAGATGGTAACACATTATTCGCCTCGGGCTGTGGGGAATGCACAAGGGAAAGTTCCGGCGAACCGTCGTGTGAGGATGCGTCAATACCGCCTGTGCTTGAGGGTGGAGAAGGGAGGTACGTCCGGGATGTCGTAGAGGCACTACAAACGGGATAATGAACGCCGGGTTGTGGCGAAAACCAGAGAACGTACCGTAAACGTTTAATGGGCCTCCTGACAGAGGAGGACGGCTGGTTAACTGACTCTATAGATGACCGACGGCGTTTGGACCCGGCAACGATCGGAGGTGCAACATCCTCCTCTTCCTCGCTCTCATCCGTCAAAGAGTCGTCGAGCGCGGGTACAGGAGGTACTTTGATGGATCGGTCAGGGGAAGGGTATGAATCTCGAGCTGACTGCGAACTCTGTGTGCCGGATATGTGATATCTTCGCGTTTCCTCCGTCATATCCTTTACTACGGCATCCAAATCACCTACGAAGGCGCTCCTGTCAAAGGTAGATGAACACAGGCCCTCTGCTGCAGCTTTCATCGCGATGAATGAGTGTGTGACTTCGGGAGATAACATGCGCTGCGAGTCTTCCTCCACCAGTGCACGATAAGCCGCATCAATCATGTCGGCCCTACAGTTGGAAAAACGCTCACGGCAGAGAGTCGTCCAACCGATGCGCCGACGAGCATTGATGAACCAGGAGTTGATGAAAGAAACCCGGCAGGATGTGGCTGCAATCTGAGCCTTGACTTCTGCGGAGGGGTACGGATTATGCAAGTTGTCGAGCAGCCATCGATACGCGGGGACGAGGAACGGAGGGGCTGAACTTTCCGCGTTCGGAGTTGGTGTTGGGGAAAGTGTGGAAGGGTGAGGTGTGCTGTCGGGATGCAAGGTTTTCGGTTGCGCGTTGAGGTTCAGAACATTCATCCGGTGAAGCATGGCGTCACAATCGTTGCGCAACTGAGATGCGAAACTTTCTTCCTCGCGTCTAACATCCAAATAGCAACTTGCGATGTTCGAAATACGGGAGGCAACGAAGTGAATGAGTGAAGTTTCGTTACCAGTGGTTCCGTTCTCCAATATTGAGGACAAGTCATCTGGAAGTGCAGACCATGTTTGATGGTATGAAGCAACTTTTTTTGCGCCACTCTGCAAGGCAGCCAGGAAGTCGCTCTCAGCAAAGTGAAGTCTTCGAGACAAGTCGACGTCGTGCATGGTGATCGTGTGTGAGTGCAATACGAGAGTTCAATACGATCCATGTAACACAGGCTTTACAAACAATGCGGACATTGAATTGCAGTGATTATATAAACACAAAGGGCATTGCTATGTTTACCTGCATTATCTGTTTGATTTCGTTCTACAGTATCATCCTTTCAATCTCATTCACCTACACAGCATGGGTCTCAAGTCGGACGACGCCTACGTTGCTCAGCTGCAAGCCATTCTGCGCGTCGCTCATGATCTGAAAGAAGTAGCTGCAGTCTCTCTTCAACCGAGCCATTCCCTAGCCTCACCCAGCCACCCCGTCGTCATTGACTCGATCAAATTGCCGAACCCATGTCCATTACTCCCCTCGCTTCTCGAGGCAGGCGTCGGTCATGAGATCGCTTCTACAGCTAGTAGAATATATCTCCTGCGTGCAGAAGAACTTAGACAACGTATCCAAGAGTCAATTTTCGCGACATGGCACAATATAGCAGAGCTTCCAGCCGTTGCACCTGCATTGTCGCCGGATCTATTGATAACAAAAGTCGTGTCAACTTCTACGGAACTATATCTTCGCCGTCTTGAGCAGTGGAAAAGAGAAATTATTCAGCGTGTTAAGCCAACATCGAGTGCGCCGCCCAAGGCTACCCCAAAGAATGCTTTCAACCATGTCAGTGAATCCATCGTACAGCTATCTTACTGTTTGACACCGTCTACAGGAATATGTTCCACTATTGGAGCACTTTTTCGAAGAAAACCCATTCCCGACGCATGCAGACAAAATGTTTCTCGCCAAAAAATCGAATATGCAGTATAGACAAATCCATGTGTGGGTGAGGGCTTCTATTCACCTGGCTGTCTCCGTTTTTGATTGACTTTTACCCTACTTAGTTTCAGAACCGCCGCAATCGCACCAAAAGGGAGGCAAAACCGTTGAGAAAGAAGCCGATGTGTGAGGGGGCAACGAAACCACTGGATGAATTATACGAGCGCATGAAAGATCACATGGTTGACACTGAGTCTCAAGTGCCAAAACCCTCCAAAGTAGTATCGCCAGAGGGAACTCGGAAGGTAGGCTCTGTCTCGACTACGGTACAAAGTCAGTGTTCTTACTTCCCGGTAGATGGAGATCGCATGGATCAACGCGTCGAAGGATGCCTTTACATCATCTTCACCATCCCACGCATTTCCATCGTCTTATCCACCTACCTGCCATTACGACCCATTCCCCTGCAAAAGTGGCCCTGTTCATTTCAGCAAGCCAGAATGGAGGCGCGTGTTGTGCGGGAAACCCCCATTTTCTCACCCGACCAGTATCGACGACCTAGTCGAGGCGTTTTCTCAATTAAATGTTCGAGATGAAACAGGCTCTAGGGGATCTCTCAAGTTGCAATCACATGCTGCGACAGTCGCAATTACTGTTATACCGTCTCGTGCACCTCATCCGTCCCTGATAGTCCGCGACTATATCCAACCAACGAATATTGTTCAGTTCTACCCATCCGTCGGCGCACCTGTCTCCCGTTCGAAAGGTTTCCAAAGTCCCAGCCCTACCTCGAAACCTGTTACATTGATACCTCTCTTGGTCCCGCATCGCAAGGGCGAGCTCCTCGGGAAGCGGAAGACTGCTCCGTTACCGCAACGTTTTCCCGGCCGAATGCGGAACAGTCGCCGAGATACCACACCGTCAGAGGGCTCCTCGACGTCTTCCTCGCCTCGGCTGTTCTCTACGGACTCTGAAAGTCGTAGCTGTTCTCTTTCAAGTGTCAGCCCATTGTCCACGCCGTCAGACGTAGCAAGCATTCAGGAATTGCCTTACTCGTTCGGGTCACCATGTCGCTCGCCGTTTGACAGTCCGATTCGTCTCCGTGGTTTGGGAGATACGGTAGCGATCTCGCCGTCGTCCGTTTCATGACCAGCTCGCGATGGCTCTTCTGTCGATTTCAGCGTGGTAAATGCATCGCACCTGCGTTCCCGGTTACAACCCCCCTCAGCTCCGGCTACACATGGAGACTGAAACACGGGGCACACACGGCACGCGAATTTGACCGGAAACGCGAAAGCCGTGAACCGTTCGCGATGGTTGCCGCCTGCCGTAGCCCCAGTTGGCGTGGCAGTGCACGAAAGTAGGACTCCGGTCTTGCCTGCCTTCGCACCCTGTGTCATGCATGCACGACATCCGCCTGAGCTTTGTTTCTTTTTGATAATTAGATTTATACTTTTTATACCTCTCAGTGTTGTCTAGCATACCAACCTTATGTATACATAAACTCTGGAAAGAATTGGGTAGCGAATATATGGTGCGATAGTCTAGAAACATACCTTCCTGGACCTCACATAAACATCGATGTGCACATTTCAGCATCATGCGGATGCGTATCGTCAGGCTTGTATAAAGTATTTTGTAATCAATGGAAGTGATCATGATACATGATAGAGTACAAATGTGACAGGCAAAATAGGTATTCCTGGACCGGGACAGGTTTACAGATCAATAATGCGTGAGAAAAATATGTCAGACGCCCGTGGGAATGCTTGGCTTACCTTTTGCGAAACCCCACCTTAACCCTGGTGTATGGTTTCTTTCTTTGTAATCATGGCACGTGCATTCTTCGTAACAGTTTGTCATGTTTGTTACCTTTTTTTTTTCTTCACTCCGACCTCCTTTCTAGCAACTTTCAAGTCTATGTTGGATGCTTGTCGTCGGTTGTCGAGCGTGAACAATCGGACGTATTGGTCATTGTGGAGGTTGGGTTTCAGATCTACTTGTAATGTTAACAATAGAAATTTGTACCATGCTGCTTGTCAAACACGGGTTCAGGATTGCCCGGAGGGCCCTGCTATAGTAATAGAGATATATAATACAGGATAATGTTCATCTGTCGCAAAATTAAACACATGACACTGACGGCGCAACAACAAATTTTAAAAGCTACCACATTTTCAATGTCCCAATAATAACACCCTGATGTGGCTCACGAACTGACCGTGGTCCAAACATGAGGAAGGTGTAGAGCAGAGAGATCAATGTCTGGAAGCGCAGAATTGACATAGGATTGAGGATCGCGGGTAGGTTGAAGAGGGTCTTCGTTGAGGAGTGCAGTCCAATCTATGGTCTGCGAAAGATCCAGGAGTAGCGGCAAGCTTTGGGATACAGGGTCAGAGACCGAAGCAATTGTGGGCGATTGCATTATCTCCGGAGGTGCGACAAATCCACCACTTTCAAGAGATTGTAAAAGGTCGTCAAGTGCTGTCAAATCAATAGACGACGATATTTGATTGTCTTGAATGACTAGCAAGATGTCGGACGTTGGCTACATCATCCCAGAAAGGAAGACACGGACTCACGAGGGGTAAGAACCTTCTGTGGATTTTCAGGTATACTGTAATTATTAAATAACTCAACTTCCCACTGCGTGGAAAGGTCGGGTTCGGCGACATCAACTGGCGGTGGGAGGGCAAATAGAGCATCAAAATTGGTTTTAAACCATTCGTCGATGGAAACCTCACTTTCCAGGGTGGAAAGTGTAAAAGGATCCGAAATGGCATGGGAGCGTGGTCCAGCCATCGAATCTCGCGGGCGTTTTGGCAACCTAATCGCGTCTGCATCGGATAGGCGTCGTTTGTGCGTATTGGGATTTGTCAAACCCTCGGTGATTGGAACAGACCGCGGCATCTGACCTTGGGAACCATTTTCTAATGGAGCCTCTGTGCTTGTCGACGTGGATGGTAGACAAGCGTTGGGTGACGAAGAGAGCCTAGGGTAGGATGGACAAAAGGATTAGGGAACGCAAAGACAATGAGGACAGCGACGTACCGCGGACGCTTCACGGATCCGGTGGCTACCCTGTAACTAGCGACGTGAGCTGGCTCAGAAAGTGACAAACGCCGTTTGCGACCAGCTAATAATGGGGGCGATGTATCTTCTTCATCTTCACTCTCGTCTGTGAGAAAGTCGTCCAAACCGGGTACTGGCGCAGAAGAGTACGAGAGGTCGGATGGGGGATAATGAATTTGCCTTGCCAATTTTTTCTGTGATGATGTATCCAGCGTGCATGTTGATTGCTTTCGCGTCTCCAAACACTCTATTTTTCTGATCCCACCGCGCGCGCCGTCCCTTGCCAATACTTTGTTTTCAGGTACCATGTCCTTCAGAACAGTATTGAGATCGCCAACAAGAGCACTCTTCGTAGAAGTCGCATAGAGCTCTTCTGCCGTGACTTTCATGGCCACAAAAGCATGGGTAATTTCGGGGCCCTGGTGATTTGCATCTCCCATCACTAGCACGCGGTACGCAGCATCCACAGCATCCGCTCGGCAATTACGGAAGAAATCGCGACACAACGTTGTCCAACCAATTCGCCGTCGTGCATTAGCGAACCATGAGCTGACCGCAGAGACGGGGGTGTTGTATCGTTGAGCTAGAGATACTTTGAACTCCGATGACGGATAGGGATTTGCGACGTTTTCCAGGAGCCAAGAATATGCTTCAGGGATGAAAGAAGAGGTGGAGTGGGAGGGTGAGCGCGAGCGTGTATTCAGGTTGAGGATGGGGAGTGAGGGGGGAGGTACGGAAGATAGCGTGAGGCAACACTCCACAAGTGTTGAGGCCCGAGCCACTACGTCGTCCGCAACAGCAAGTGTAGTACTGTTGATCTCTCCGGAAGCTGATGCTTGAGAGATCCCGTCCAACAGTGATGTCCAGGCGAAGTCATAAGCCACAAGCCCCATTGACACGTCTCCGCTCAGCATTGCGGATATGAGATCTTCTTCGGCGCGGGTGAGTTTACCAAGTAGTTTGGCGTCCATGATTGTGAGAGTAAAGTTGAAAGGTGCACGAAACTCTCAACTTACTTACTGTAGCGCTCGAGGACAATGCGGACCTCAAAACCATCTACTTCAGTGCTTAGTCAGGAGAATCCCCGTGGATCTATAATATGGTATTATACGAATATTTCTCAAAGACTGCCACTTGGATGAACTCATACCTGGCGACAGGTCGACGAAAAGCCAATTACTTTGACTCCACCTCTGCCTATACTAGCATTATACGATGTACTGTAAGTCTGTAACGATATCGATCAACTTTTCTCTGTTTACGTGCTATTTTAAGTGAGGATGACTAAGCACAATGGTAACATTTTGCCCAAACACATCTAAATAGTCATAGCACTCTACAGGGAATCTTTCAAGTTGTTTCACAAACCTTTACCTATTCTTTACATTTCATCCAACGCCATGGCTATCACTGCCGACCTTCCAACATTAGGAAACATTGTTCGCGATACGCAGCATTTTCTCCAAAATGCCAGTGTACAACCTCAATCCTCAACCTGCCGTTCGTCCGCGATACCGCGAGTCTGCTTACCAGATCCCCCCTCACTATACCCCTCTCTTATTGCTATCGGAGCAGAAAAAATGGTTGCGAAAGAAATGGATCGTGCTTGCAACGCTCGTGCTCTGGAACTTCGGTCATACTACGAAAACTCCATCAACAATGCTTTCGCTGCACTCACTGATTTCCCTTTCCCTCACGATTCGGAGAAGCGGATCTTGGACACATTTGCAAGTTTGTACTTGACGAAAGTCAAGTCATGGATAGAAGACGGTGTGGTTGCATATAAAAGTCACCAGAAACCAGCGAAACAGGTAGCTAGTAACGATCATGTATCAAGGGGTACTCATCTCCGACCAGCCTTCAACACAGTTTGTCCCACCTTTGTTCCGTCGTGCTAACGCTCATGGATGTCAATATAGGATTATGTTCCCTTTCTGGAACACTTCTTTAACGAAAACCAGTTTCCTACTCATGCGGACAAAGTCTTTCTCGCGAAGAAGTCTGGCATGACATACCGACAGATCCATGTTTGGGTATGCGTGATGTTGATTGAGGAAATTATACTCATGACCTGCAGTTCCAGAACCGGAGGAATCGTACAAAGAAACCGAACGGAACTTGGAGAAAAAAACCCACCTGTGAAGGCGCAACTCTCCCGCTTGATAGCCTACGCGAGCGCATGGGAAAGTACGCTGTTCGCACTGAACAAAACTCTTATCCGCCCCTTGAATCTTCTCGCTTGAGCCACTCCAATGATCGGCAGTCAATGCAGACGGTACGCGACTCCATTCAGTCCAAGTCCTACATACTCAAAGATTCCACAGAAATGTTCTTCCGAAACAGTGTTGCATTGCATGACCTCCCCAACAGAAGATAATAATGTACTTGATAGGTGTACTGCACCACTATATGCCTTCCCGTCTCCATACCCCCCAATCTGCGCTTATCAACCATTTTCTCTCGAATCGCGTGATCAAATGTTCTCGGCCTTTCAGTGGAAGAGACATCCGAATCACAATACCTCCTCGCAAACAGCCAAGACCGATATCAACGATTTAGTGGATCGATTCGCTCTCCTTAGCGTGAGGGATATATACTCCAAGCGATCTCGAAGAAATTGTGGGGGCATGCAGGACTCACTTTCTGCCACATGCTTCGTTACTATCGCGCCTTCTCCGGCACCGCATCCAGCTTTGGTTAAGCCGACGAAAGTCGCGTCTTCCTTCGCGCGTCGGTCGCCGTTCCCCATCGTTCGGGCATCGCAGCCGACTTCACAAATTTTCACCAAGTCCATGGCATCATCCATTCCTACTTCACCGCCCTCTCACTTGGAAAATGCCATTTCTTCTTGGCGGAAGGTTTCTCCTTTGCCAAAACGACATCTTCGTCAACCTCTGACCTGTCGCAATGTGACACCAACTACGTCGGATGTATCGTCTTCCACACCGTCACCTTGTTCTCCCTCGCGTTCCTTGTCGGATTCTTTCGATTTCGGAAGAGAGGCATTATCTCTGGTGCCATGCCCTGGTTCACTGACCCCTCATTCGCTGTCACCACAACCACAGACCTGTCTAGCTACTCAGAAACTCTAGACAAGTCCATAGACTCCATCCAAGCCAGCCCTTATGATTCTCGGTCCCGGGTACAGGATTATGAGCAGGCATCGCGGGAATATGGCGATGATACATTGCTCAGGACATCTGGCTGCTTCTGCCGGCTTATACAAAATTTCGCTGACTTGGGCAAGACTTGGGCCTCGTTGCTACAACGACCTTTGAAAGCTGTATACGATCGCCCGACGGTCCATAGACACAGGCCAGACTAGTACAGTCATGATATATGACGTCTGCTTTGCTCAGGTTTCGACCTTCTCTGGGTTGCCTGGATTCCACTATATATGGCCGCTACTAGATTTTACCACTTGGCACGTTTTGCTGCAGCTACACGGGCTCATTATATTGCCAGAGCATACACGACAGCGGAGACAAACTTTGCGTAATCTTCAAATTCAACGATGCAGGTTGTTGATACCCAGCGACGCTCTGGGTATCTACTACTTTCCATCATGGAAGATCTCTTCGTAGTACTGTTTCTTTTGATGTATCTCTTACGTGCTATCAAGCTTACTTTGAATGTGGCGTTTGGGTTTCAATTTCAAGGGCCAGAGCTTGTAATTTGCTTGAAGCTCATGTAGCCTACTACCACTTTACAGGAAAGCAGAAATTAGTATAAGTACATTGAATATCAGAACATGTTACGCGAATCGGCTCTTGATCAACTACATGGAATCCATCAACGTGAGGGACGCAAAAAAGGTGGTACACGCTTGCCGTTTTTCCGACTTCCATCATACTAAGTCCTCCGCTGTTCGATCCCCCAATGAATGCGGAAAGTTGCTTCTGAGCCACGAGCTTTGCAAGAGTCATCGCAGCGCCATTCATAGCGCTTTGTTTGTCCCCGCCACCTCCCCCGACAAAGGCACTCCCCGCTTCTTTCATGACCAGACCCATGAGCTGGTTTCCTCCACCTTCACCCAGGCCGCCCGATACGAGGGAGCCGATGTCAATGCCAGATTTCGAGCTGACGGAAGAGAGAGCCTGTTCAACACTTTAGCCAAAGTCATGGAACAATGTTTGTTGCAGTACGCTGAAGACCATGGGGCCATACTTGGACAAATCACTTTCATCCACCTGCTCGTGATGTTGTTGCTGTGGAACGATGCGTTCAGATTAGCCCTCGTGTCAGATAAGGAATCGGGGTCCGCACGGGATTACTGTGGACGTGCTGGATGGCGCTTGCAATGTATCCTTGGTCTTCTTCGTCGACGTCACCTGCGTGGGACAGCACCTCTTGTGTGTTGACTATGGATATCGTCGTTATCGGCAGTGATCCTTGAGATGAAGGGAACTACTCACAACCGCCCTGTGGTTGCTGCCTGTAATGAGGAGTGTTGTATTCTTGTCCGCCAGTCTTGTGAGCGGTATCTGATCGCCGATGATCGATCAGCTGAGGGTACTATAAGCAGGGACTTACGCTCAGGCTGGGACTCGGAAGAGTCTCCACCCGTAGCAGCAGAGAGGACTTGCTCGGCGAGACCGAAAAAAGACGACTAGATACGAGTTAACCAGCGAGAAGCGGATGCGCGTTTTGACCCACCATGGTATAGTAGTATCACAATCAGCAGCCGAACAATGTCATGACATCCCGCTATTATAGTACCAAGAGCGTATTCCATTCTGGGGTGACATGGTGTGACATCTGATAATAGCGCACAAGTCACTCAAGTACATCCACTCAATCCAGCTAGCGCACGTTCAAATATCCGACGTGGCAGAAAGGAATTTTCAAGCGGTGCCATAAAGCAGGAACGCGACAGGCAAGGTCAGTCTTGTGTGCCCCTCGAGGGTGGACTAGTTCAAGTTGAAATTAAGAAAGAGTGCGAGATTATTCTGATACCGATTGGAATGATCCCCAACTTTCTGACAGAATCGGCATAACAAAGGGACTTTTCTCCCCACTGAACCACTTGAGCCGCTTTCTCTGTGGCTTTTTGGTATTTCTTCTACCTGTAGCCCGCGCGGTTCAGAACATTGGTGCTTCGACTCGGGCAGAGGCAACCGCCTGGTAGGAACCAGAAATCAGGTTAGCTTTTGACAAGTCCACAAATATCGAATGGAACTAGCAATTTATCCTCCTAGCTGTTGAATACAGAGCTTTACGATATTAGTGTGACGATCGAAATCGTTTGTCTTATTCGTGATATCGTGGAATCGTCTATCAGGTCGTCAACTGTGCTTGTAGGCTTTACGAAAAGCTCAGGCGCCACAGGTGCAAATGCCTTGATTGTTCTGAGAAGGCTTTGGAGATCTTCGAATGTGTTCTGGGGAAGCAAGGTCCATGACATTTGTGACAGAAATGCGTCGGAGAACAGTATAAACTACAGAGGTAAAATGTTCTCGAAAAGGTTGGTATCACGTCCCATCATGGATAGAGATCAAGAAAACGGACACAAGACGTCCAGGAGCTAGAGTACATGTAAACACAACACAGCGCGATTCACGCCCGTTCTCCCGAAGAACCTATATTCATAAATTTTGTAAGAACCTCTTCGGATCCTCGCTTAAAGGCTTCAACACCACGAGCTGGATCCCATACGCGGGCTCCTTTGCGGATACGCGAGGGTACAGCCACAGATGAGACAACAGGAAGTGAGGATGCGGAGGAAGGGCCTGGGTCGCCGGCTTCATTTGATGCCCGCGTGGTTGGTGCTCTGTTGGAGGGCAACAGCGAATGATAAGAATCGAGCGTGGGCGGCGACAACGAAGGAGATAAAACATGTGCTGCAGTAACAGTGGGGGGACTGGTAGTGCCAGTAGATGTTGACCAGTTACGCCTCGAGCGTTTGTTCATCAAGATCAACTTTTCCGCAATCTCAGTCACGGGTACAAATGTCGTGACTTGGACACCCTGCTCACGCACTTCCCTGGGATCCGTTTGCACGCCGATCGAACGATACTTCAGAGTGCGTTTCGCCATCCCGATGCTAGAACTCCGCGTTCGCAATCTCATCACTGTTTCTTCCTCGGAGTCCACCTCATCCTCAACATCTCCATCTCGACTACTGGTCTCTACCCCGCCTGATTCACTCTCAGGACCGAGAGGACTTGAAGAGGGTGCGGACCACGGAACCTTGCCAGTATATCTTCGTGGGAGAGGGCCATCCGATGGGTAGTGTGACTGGAGTGATGGCGGAAAGCCGACTAAGGGGGATGGGATCGGGGAACGGAAAATAGCCTTCCTTTCTGGGGTAGCAGAAGCAGGAAGATGAGAGGGGCCGGTCAATGGTAACCCTTCATCAGGAAACACCCGCCCCGGAGCGTGACGCGCTCGTTCCTCCCAGGGAAAAACGCGCTTCACCTGTATGGGATCCGGAGTTGGAGACCCATTTTCCTCTCCAATAATGTTGCGATATTGCCCTTGACGGCGCAGCATCTTGGGAGTGGCAGGCACAAGAGACGGTGTGGAAAATGCATTTGGAGTCGGCTGTGGCTTGGAGGGACTGGGCTCCATCGTACTCAACGATGTTTCAGAAGACGAAGGTGAGATCGATGACCAATTTCGGTCGACGTCCCATACTTTGGGAAAGTAGGTGTCCGTTGGGACGGGTGTTACTACATTGGGAGGCGTCTCGACAGCAGAGTTCCGCATCAGAGGCATTATAGACAAGTCTTCCCTTCCTGATTCTCGCTGTTGTGAATGAATGGGAAGAGTCTGAGCCCCCGCTTCTCGAGTATTGCGATGAGGCTTATATGGAGCAGAGACATAACGGAGAGGTGTCGGAGGAAGAGATAACAACCGTGCATGAGGGGCAGGTGGAATTTCGTTGACTCCTGGAGTAGGTAGCGTCGTCCATCTGACGGGGGAGCCTGATGATAGCGACAGAATTTGTCCGGGAGGCGTAGATGGCTCTGGCGTGGTTGTGGGGGATTCCGCTGGGACCTCGGTAGACTCGGGTGTTTCCGTGCTGTCGTTTGGCACCTGCACCTGCTTCCTTTCCGCACGCGTTCGAGGACGGATCAAATCAAAACGCCCCTCAAGGGGCATGGTCCGATATTCCCCTTCACCATGGGCCCGAGGCGCCGATATTCCCGATGCCCCCATACCTTCAAGTGCCGCGCGACGTAACTCTTCAAGTCCCAGTGCTCCGCCTGCGATTACGGCACGACGATGGCCCCCTTCATTCCATGCAGAAGTATATCTGATAGGTTGAAAAACAGGTTCGGTAGTCTGGGATCGGTAATGCCGATCGTATACGCTGTACCAACGGTCAACAAGTGAACCGTAGTCATATGCATGCTGCTGGGTAGCAGGAGTTTCGGTGGAAGACTCTACGACCATGTCGGTGGATTGTGCAGAAGAGCTCAGCGCACGGTCAGGGATCGAGTGCCAAGGTTTATGAGGGCCTATGAAGTGGATGACTGATATTTGAGATCCAAAGCGCTGATATGCCGGGGCGTAGCTAAATTGATACAGTCAGATGACCATTAAAACAGCAAGGCCGATACGACTGACGTATAGATGGCTGTTGGCGTGGTGTTGTACGTGAAACTGAGTCTGTTCCAATCATTACCTCTCCACTCATTCAGGAGACCCTGATCTGCCCCATCCCAGGTACCTTTGGTGTTTAAGAGTTCGCGAAGCTCATCGAACTTGTCCTTGCCGGGTGATAACACCATCACACCGGAGTTAAATATATCTGGCCATCCAACATCCGGGACGGCAGAGAACTCATGATCGAGATGGAAGAGGTGGGATAGAGGGTGGAGAGGAAGTACATCCGCATCCAGAAATATTACCTTGGAGTATTGCGTGAGACGGAAGACGTGCAATTTTGTCAGGGCAGTATCTAGGTCTGGGCGCCCTAAAGAACCAGAAAAGCAATGTCAGGTTGAAAGAAATGTCAAGAGAGTGATAAAACGGCAGGAAACAACGTGCATGAATGCATGCTCCGGATGTGGGGAAGAAGCAGGCAGGCACACGTGGGCGATTGAATTGATTGTACCATGCGGAAGTAATCCGATGACGCCCCTGCGTGTGGACTCGTGATGTATAAAATGCAAGGGAAGAACACGCACCAAGTAAAGTCAGGGATTCGGTATCGGGTGGAACGATTATTTCGACACCGACAACCACGTTGAACGCCCTCCTGAGGAGCCTGATGGTGGTGACATCGACCGTCTCTGGTGTAACAAGACAAACGGTCTCATATTCTACCGTTCGATCTGATGGGAGGAGACGATGAACATCCTTCAATGCGGCAGCGATGGTGAGTGCGCCTGGCAGGTAGGCGTCGGAGGTGAGTAGCGTGACGAAAGCATAACGAATGGACATGGTGAGTGGGGAGGGCTAAGACGCGACCTGTAAAGAGATATAAGTTAGAATAAAGACGAGCAAGAGAGAGACGTTGCCAGCGATGGCCATGTCCAACCGAAAACATATTCTATCAGTCGAGCAAACATGCGTCAACTGGGGTTGACATACCAAATCAGGTTTATCGCCGCCAATTCCAGTCCAACGTGAGTTCCAAGGACATCCCAGAGGTAATCTCCATGCTAGACATCTCGCTCAGCTTTAACCGTACGCACCCGTTCCACAACCCCGAAAAGAATGCAATCTACTGAAACCATAAGCTAGAAGCCGTCAAAGGGATTACCGAGTTCGGTAAGCCGACAAAAGCTTCACCTTCGTGTTGGTTCCTTATCCTCCCTCAGTCGAAGTCGCTATCCACACTATCCTTTACGTTCGCCAGATATACCCACCAGATCTGTTTGTGAGAAGAAAGAAGTATGATATGCCAGTGTTTCAGTCGCGTCACCCTGCTCTTAATGAATACATCTCCGGCGCAGTCAAGGCCATCGCCGATGAGCTCGCTTTGGTGAGTCAGCAACATAAACCCCGTCGATAGCAGAGCGGCTCTGGACTTCCCTGCCCAGGGGAACATCCAAAAAGTGGTAGTCGTGGTAAAAGACAAGGACCAAGTTCCCCTTGAACGATTCATTTTTTCTGTACAAAACATGATAGAGGTCGAGGCTTACAACAGGGACGTCAGGTAAGACAGACCAGTATCCCATGGATTGAGTTGACCCTTGCTTCATGCAAGTGTTCAAGAAGCGATGTCGTCTGCTACTCTCAGTCGATATTTCCGCGCATTTTTAGTCAAACTAAGTCTGATCGAGTCTCAGCTGGGCGCGCTTGAACCCCAAGGTAACCTTGCCTTGCGCTATCAATTCAAGGGATTTATGCCAACCATGTTACAGATGAAGCCTCGTTCGCAATCGTATTGGAGCTTCATGATAATAGGGATGCGCCGGTTGGGCCTCAAGATGAGGTAAATCAGGATCCACCCCCATGGGTACCCGCCGACAAGCAGTACACCACTGCAGGAACACCAGATGATGCCCAGCTTCATCTCCTGCGAGCTGTTGAAACGGGCATAATCAACGTGAGTCTCGTGGTACTCAGCCTCAGTGACTCCTTCCTTGACGAATGTCATAGCTCTCTTTCGCTGTACAGGAATCAGATGAGAAACTTAAAAGGCTGAAAAAACCGCACAAGAGAAGTGATTCCGATCAAAAGGGGAAAGAAAGCGAAAAACCTGTGTAAATCGGAAATTGCTCTGCCTGTATGTTGGTGATGACCACCGGCTGAACCCTACCTTGAAGCACTACCTTAATCGCGGATAACCATCGGAGTCCGTGTAAAAGTATACCAGCGACGTGGGCAGCAGTAAAAGAAACATGATAGATCAGTACTAAACGTCCACTCGTATACGTTGGATAATAGGTATAATTCGCTCCCACTCTTCCATCGCCTACGAATGTCGAAGTCAGCCCAACATCAAAAGGACATGAATTATCTTACAGATTGGTAGAATTCAATCTCCCCGTCAGCAAGGTTGCTTAGCATCTCTTTCATCTCCGCTTCCTTTGAATACTGGAAAATGGTTTGCTCCCTCAACGTCTCGTCGCTGAAGGCATCAGAGGTTTCATGCGCAGTGGTAACCGCGTCTTGGAGCTAATTTCCATGGTAATTTTAACATCGAAATGGGAGGGGGGAACTACACACCTCTTTGATCTTGAGGTCTAATTTCCGCATCTTCTCCACCCGACTTCGGTCGTCATCTGCACCGCGAATCGCGTCTACCTTATCCTTAAGGTAAGCGCTCAGTCCTAGGCCCGAACTTCCTGCATGGCCGGATATTACCGCCGACAGGCGGTCGCGTTCGAGCGTAACACCAGACAAGTAGTCAGAAAGTTCCTCAAAGTCGAGCTGCTTCTGATCACGAAGCTTCAAAACGGCTCGATTCGCATGAGAATAAGTAAGCAGCGAGTGAAGATGTACGAGAAATGGGTCAGTGGTCGTCTGGGTCTGGCAGGGGTAGTAATGTCATGGCAGGCCTAAAGAAAGACGAAAAGACGGATACCTTGTGACGAAGGAGCGCAGAAAACTCGAGGAGGGTGTTCGAGAAGTGATTGAGCGGATCTGTAATTCCTGACTCTAGAAATCCGAGGCCCTGAACGGCGACAGCGAGATCGTGATAGTCGGCCGTAAGGTCTTCACCGGATTCCAGTTTGCCTCTCGTTTAGCCTCAGAATTCCCCATGAAAAATGTAAACCCCACCGACTTACCATTCGTCCGCCCACGGATACGATTCCAAAGGCGTTCACTGAGGACAAGACCGTCCTCGAATTTGTCAACCGACTCGCGCATGTGTAGGAAGCGCTCGTCGGGCTTGCGGACTCGGGCAAAAGCGTTCAAGAGGGTGTCTGAGATGTTGTCAATAATTCCCGGCGTGGGTTCAACACCAGGAGGGTGAGCAAGGTGTTGATGCATGAAAACATGCTGTAACAGAATCGTGGTGAGTACAGTTAGGAAGTGAACGAATACCATACCCATTCTGTAGACTCGAAGAAGGCGCGAACAAGCGTGCTGCGTTGCAGAGTAGGATGCCGTGCTATCCGCTGCAAAAACCGATGAAGACTTCTTCGGGTCAGTTCAGAGACTTGACAGCTCCTGAGTGGACCTACTCTAATCGACGGCGTTCCATAAATTCGGGGCTGAATCTATCACCAGTAATATACTCTGAGGGTGATTGAATACTGTGCTGCACATCATATAGTGAAACATACCGAGCCGATGCTTGTCCGGAAGTGCTGGTACCACGCATGCCGGGAAATCCTTCACTAGATGATCCCGCAGGAAGACGAAATCTGTGAACCGTCGACGGGACGATGGATTAGGGGAAGAGAATATGGGAAGATTTGTCTTTCGCCCAAGTAAGTACGGAAAGCACACGAAACGGGGGGCGTCGCAGACCTTCGCTGTGACCAGGTAGGATACGTATGCATCCTTTGTCTCTGCAAGCTCTTTCACGGGATCCTTGACCATCGTGATGAGGTATCCTTCCCATTTGGGATCGTGAGGTCCGCGCGGCTCCTCTACTCCAGCCGTGCTCTGCTTGAATCCAGGTCCCGAGGGATGTACCCTGGGATCGACATCATAGGGTGCTGAGGCGGATTCCCAAGTTACGCTGTCGAAGACGTCCTCCTCGTCGCCGTGCATGGTTTGCGTGTTGTCCTCGAATGCGCTGTGATATCAATGGCAGTACAAGTGGGACTCGACTATCGTTCAGTACGACGATGAGCGTCGAATGTCACCGCTCAGCAGTAGGTGGGTGGAGACCACGTGACTGTCCCGCATTAAGACTGCGGCGGAAGAAGTCTAAGGCATTGTAAGTTACAACAAACCGCAACAAACGCTTCCAATATCTCTGCGACATGATGTGGCCGCTGTTGGCGTTGCTCAGCGCAGTCTCGCTCGCCGTCGCCTATGAAGTCCCATTCTCGGACTCGGACTACTCCAGGCAGGTGTGCTCGGGCATGTGGGGTGGCCCAGAGACCTACATCAACGGTACGCGCGCTATTGTGTCCCTGATAACGGTCACAAATACTCAACGTGGTACCAGTCACGTTCGATACTGGCTCGTCTCAGGGCCAGGTAGCCATGGTCATATACGAGTGGAAAGACGTCAAGTACCTAGGCAGAGTCACGTCAGAAACAGACGATTCTCTCCCCGTGAGTGACGCCCACGTTGCTACGGTCACAGCACTCACGACGACCTCGTATCAGCAGAAAACCTATGTCTGCACAACAGATGTTGTGAAATCTGGCTTGTGCTCCTATGAGGACATTGGAAAATTCATCTTTAACACCGAGGACCCAAATGACCAAACACTCATAACACAGACCAGCTTCTGGACTGCGAGTGTTGCACTCAGCCCGACAAGTGTCACAGAAAGCACTCCTCCCTCCCTTTGGGATGATCCCCAAGGAAATCCAACCCCTCCCTCAGAAGATAACACGTCACCCTGGCTCCCAAGGGATGTTGCACCAGTCATGGGTCATGTCTCTCTGCGTGATATTGATCCCCTAAACCCAAGTCCCTCGGGGACGCTAGATTACACATCCCCCATACAATACCAGGTCCGCAAGACAGGATATTATTGCATAGGCAAGTTGGTCATTTCTAATATGATGACAGCTGTATCATGTTCCTTCCCTACAGCTATTGTACCTGTCACAATGATGATTCCAACCGCCGCCCGCCAGGCCCCAACTGATGTCCCTCTCCATCCAACATACAACGGTGTCGTTCTCTTTGAAAATACCTTTGACGGTGAACTTCCTGCGGGTGATTACCCAAAAGTCAACGTAAGTTCTCCTCCTTATCTCCATAAACACACTTGCAGATACTCCGTAGTTCTACCTCGTTATGTTCTTTGCATATGCGCTAGTTGGCTTAGCCTGGGCGTATATTTGCTACAAGCATCTTACGGAACTCCTACCTATTCAGGTATGCAGCCTCATAAATAAAGGAATATCGATCAGCTCATCACGTATATACTATGCAGTATTATCTATCAGGTTTGATCGGGTTTCTTGTCATAGAGATGGTGGCAAATTGGGGTAAGCTACTGCCCTTACTTTGGAACGGGTTGTTTGATTAACAACTGGCAGTGTACTATAGGTATCTCAACGCGCACGGCAAGAACATGGCATCAACTTTTTTCCTTTTTGTAGGTCGGTGCATTTTGCTCAATTGAATCAGCCCCCACTAACCTTTCTTCGCAGTCGCTATACTCGATGCGGGCAGGAATGCATTGTCATTTTTTATGTTGCTAGTCGTGTCGCTTGGTCTTAGCGTCGTACGAGAATCCCTGGGTAAGACAATGCTGAAATGCAAAGTCATGGCTGGAGCACATTTCATCTTTGGAGGTGCGTCATTAGGAGTGCTAAAATTCCCCTACTTATGGTCGTTCGAGTATTATACGCTGTTGGCATCGTTGAACTTGAGCTGGAGTCAACCTCAGCCTTGGTCCTCCTTCTGTTCATCATACCATTGGCATTTACACTGAGTGGTTTCCTCATGTGGATCCTATATTCTCTCAACGGTAGAGTGTCCCCTTTTGCTGCACACCGGAGTTATTAACCCGCGTTTCTAGGCACGATGACGCATTTGACCATCCGTAAACAACGCTACAAGTTGACTATGTTCAAGCGGTTGTACCGCATCCTGCTAGCGACGGTTGTTGTGATTGCCATCTTTTTCATCGTGTCATCTATGGCGTTCTCCGACCGGTTGGCCGAAGGTCCGTTCGTTCGGTGATGGATAAGCTCCCCCTTGACGGCCAATTACTTGATAGATTATGCTGCTAAGTCTTGGCGTATACGGTGGTGGCTACTTGACGGGTACCTTGCAATACTCTACTTCATTTCTTTCTGGTCAATAGCTTACCTTTGGCGCCCGACCGAGAACAACCGGAGATAAGTCCTCCCCCCTTTTTGAACAGCATTATACTTACCCGCAGTTCCGATATCTACGCTCGCTATGTCGGATGAGATCGCTCAGGAAGACGAAGACGCTGAAGACTATGATCTTGAAGCCCTTCAACGCCGGACTGCGACCCGGGAAGACGATGAAATCACCCTTGTCAATAACCGTAGGGGACCTGAGGTGCTCGCGGAAGATCATGTCGTTTTTGAGATTGGCGACGAGGATGCTGGAAGCGACGATGAAACCGAGAGTGCAGCTAAAAAACGACGTGGGGACCGCAAGTCCGTTGACGAGAACGAGACAGCGGACGAGCGAGCAGGTCTCATAGAGGGAAGATAATACAAGGATGGAAGCGACTAAATTCTCGCTCTTTTCATAGCCTCTGATTAGGATCTGTAGAATACATTGACTCTGTCACTCTCTACCCTCCCAACTCCGAGATGCCATCCTAAGAGGTATCTCTTACACGACCTGTGGACACTGTATAGAGACGAGCCGCGATGTTCATACTTTGAAGTTCCTGAAAGAGGGCATCGAATGAGCATGTTGAGATACCAAAACACTTTCAACAAACCTGGAATAGCAGCTTCGCCGCATACGGAATGTACAGCTGAGAACATGCAGTCTTGTTTTTACAGGCACGGCACTGTTACATATCTCAGTTACATCGCAACATTTCCCAGAGTGGATCATCATACCTCAAAAGTTTGTTTTTTCTGTGACAATATCAGTAATATGAAGCCAATCGTTCGGTCAAATCACACTCACCAAGTTGGCAATAGCGGTGAGACCGCAACTAACGAGCGAGTTCAGTTTCTTAACAGAAAAAAGGACATGGAGCACATACATGTCACAAACATGCAACCGATAAGCATCGCTCGCTTCGAACAAGCGCTCCTTCAAGAATGCTGCAACACCATGGGAGATCATACAATCACGTTCCATCTCTCCGAAACGGAGACCACCATCACGACTACGACCCTCCACAGGTTGCCTCGTCAGGATTTGCACAGGTCCTCTAGCGCGAGAGTGGATCTTGTCGTCTACCATGTGCTTGAGACGCTGATAGTACGTCGGACCAAGGTATATTTGGGCTTGAAGCTTCTTGCCTGTGTGTCCATGGTACATGACCTCGAGGCCACGAGATTGGTAGCCTTTCTGGCGAAGGAAAGTCGAGACTGACTCAACCGTGAGGTCCGTGAAAGGAGTGGCGTCGCCCTCATTGCCAATGAGAGTGGCAACCTTTGACAAAAGGCACTCGACCAAATGGCCGATAGTCATACGAGACGGAATAGCGTGGGGATTGATGACCAGGTCCGGTACGATACCCTCTGCAGTAAATGGCATATCCTCCTGACGGTACGTGATACCAATCGTACCCTTCTGACCGTGACGGGAGGCAAACTTGTCTCCGATCTGTGGGATACGTGTAGAGCGCACACGAACTTTAACGAACTTGTGCCCCTCGGAATTGGTAGTGATCAGTACTTGATCAACGATACCATTTTCGGTACTCTTTAAAGGTGTCGAGACATCCCGTCGTGTGTGTGTCCGCGTCCGCTGTCCTAACTCCTCACTGTCTGGAGGGATTGGGGCTGTCTTTCCGATGATGATATCCTCACCCCTGACATTTGTTCCTGGTGCGATGAGGCCGTCATCTTCCAGTTTATCGTAGGTCCCGTGCTTCATGCGAAGGGTTGTATCGCGAGTTGGCTTCTCGAACTCTTCCAGTTGTTGGACTCCGCTTTTTTTCTCGAGATCCATGTAGCTGCGATAGTATATACTCCGGAAGAGACCTCGATCAATAGAACTTTGGTTCATGATGACGGAATCTTCTTGGTTATAACCACTGTAGCAGAGGATAGCGACAATGGCGTTCTGACCAGCAGGAAGTTCGCGGAATTTCAGATACTCCATAGAACGCGTGGTAGCAAGAGGTTTTTGCGGGTAGTACAGGATGTTGGCCATCGTGTCCATTCGAACCAAGAAGTTCGTGAGGTAAATACCCATAGCTTGCTTACCCATCGCGGATTGGTAGGTGTTACGTGGGGACTGCAGAGATATAAGGCCATTATCAATCCACGTCGAAGCAGTACACACCTGGTTGTGATCAGGGAAAGGAATGATACTGGCACAGACACCAAGAATCATACTAGGATGGATCTCGCAGTGAGTCCATGTATGCGCATTGATTCCAGCCTTAAGTCGCGCCGCGGGATCAAACTCTCCATCATTGTCGTGGGGGTTGATGCCTGCAGATTGTAACCTGGAATTTTCCAAGTCTTCCGGCGTCATGGAAATCATCACTGTTTCCTCCTCCTCGGCATCCAATAACTCAATTATCCCTGTCTTTACCAGTTGTTCCCACTTGAACTCTTCGCCATCCTCGCGGTAGCCCTGATTAAGCCATTTGATATGCTTCTTCTGGAGGGCAAGCTGCTGATTTTCGACAATGAAGAGTGGTCGACAAACTCGCCCTGCATCAGTGTAGAGACGGAGCTCCCTCTCACGAATATCGCGGACTACAGAAACTTCGGGACTAATGTCATCCTTTCGGCGAAGTTTTTTTATCGTCTTGACAAGGTTGGCGGGATCACGGTGCACGCCCATCCAGACACCGTTTACAAAAACCTTTGTGCATGGCGTCGACGAATGTGCATTCTCTTCCAATGATTCGAGACCCCATTCTTCCAAGAATTCGATGACGGGAGCTGAATATGAACCGACAGAGATACAAGCCATCAACGCCAAGTTCTTGACGAGACCACAAGCTTGTCCTTCTGGGGTTTCTGCGGGGCAAACCATGCCCCAGTGCGTGTTGTGCAACTGACGAGGCTTCGCGATCTTGCCTTCCCGTCCTAGCGGGGTGTTACAACGACGAAGGTGGGAGAGGGTGGAAGCGTAGGTGTATCGATTGAGCACCTGGGATACACCAGCTTTCGAAGCCATGGATTTCTTCTGATCGCCCCAGTTACCGGTGGCCAGCGAGTATTTAAGACCATTGGTAATAGTCTGGTGTTTGACGGCCAATGAAAGGTTGAACTCTTTGTGGGTCTCGACGCACTACAAACAGCTTGATTACAGGACGGCACTGTGCACGTTTCGACATACCTTCTGAAGGTATCGATAAACATCCCTTGTCAACTTCTTGAAGAGCATCCGGAAGAGGTTGGCAAGTAAGGGTCCAGCTAGGTCGAGGCGCTTCTTGCCGAAGTGATCACGATCATCGAGTTCTCTCCGTTCCAGAGCAGCGAGCAATAGTCGATGGATCATATAACCGAAGAAATATGCTTTCTTTGATTCGGAACCTTCTGCCATGGAAACATGCGGCAGCATCTCCTTCTGAAGGATCTCTTGGGCATAACGAATACGTCGTTCTCTGGAAAGACCAGTGGTAGTACCTCGGGTCCCAATAAAGTCGAGGGCCACTTCGCGGTCCTGAATGACGAAACCCTCGTCGATACAGGGCTTCAGCATCTCAAGCATTTGTGAATCTTGCATATCATAGCAAATATGCTCGAGGATATCGCGGTCTGAAATTACGCCAAGTGCACGGAAGACAACCCAAACGGGAATATCGACGCGAATGTACGGGATTGTGGCCTTCATGACATTTCCAAGCTAGACGAGTGTAAACGCACGTTCGTTAAAGAGAGTTGACACCTACAGATCGTTCTTGATTACGGTGGAACATTTTCACTTGAAATTGACTAATTGTTTTTCCACCTTTCTCTACGGCACTCCGTATTTCGGCAAGGAAGTTGATTGGAGAAGGTTGGGCTTTTGCGAAGACATAAACATGATTCGTAGCCATGCGTTCCTGTGCAATAAGAACCTTTTCGGATCCATTTATGATGAAATATCCCCCTGAATCGTACGGGCACTCGTTGAGGTCGTACAAATCTTGGTCTTGTAGACCTCTGAGGATGCAAAACGTGGACCGTAGCATGATGGGAACCTACAAAACACATTACCTCTAGTGGCGCGCTCACATGCAGAAGCACCTGCCTTGCCAATCCAGACTTTTGTCGCATCCTCAGGAGTCTCCTGTCCCTCGGACTCCCAAATCACGTCTCCAGGAACGCCATCTGGATCTTCGCGACCTAGCAACACCCTCTTCCTCATCTCGATGTACAGTGGGGCGGAGTACGTCAAGTTCCGCAAACGCGCTTCCTGGGGGAAAACGGGAACTACAGAGCCGTCTGCTTCTGTGACAGTTGGTCGCGATAGGTATATTTGCCCAAACTTTATCTCGTAGCGTCGCGTCATGTCCGATTCGTGACCAGTATGTTGGTCGGCTTGATCGAGTATGAGGTCAGCATTTTCATCGACCAGCTCTTGCATGGTGTTTTGGACAAACTCGTCGAACGAATCTAGTTGTTGCCGAACGAGACCTTTCTGCTCGAAGAAACTGGTAATGACAGTCCAACAGTCTTCCTGTGTTATCTCCTCGTACTCCTCTTCTTCGTCATCCATCCCGTAGCTTGGGTCATCGTATGCAAATGTGGTTTGAGAAGGATTAGCATCTCCAAGAAATGCTTCAGAAAGCATCAGTAGCAGAGTTATGGTTATAGGTACCTTGGCTCATGATGGGAGATTGGAGGGATTTGGGACGGTTTAGAAACGAGAGCGGGATCAAGTCTTTTGAGTCGTATCAGCGCACAGCACTTCTTCAAAGTGGTCTGGAGAATGTCGGCGACGGTGATGACGGCAGGAAAACAAGATTGAGCGCGTCGTCGGCGTCGACGAGCACGAGTGGTAAGCCTTGTTGATATTTGTTAGTGCCCTTGGAAATTCAATCTCCGCTTTGCCGTACCGGCGGGAAGAGACACGATGACCAATCAAAATTTCTAAAAGCTACAAAGGACACTCGCTCAACAGTCTGTTCATCTTTCCAAGTGCACTACTGGCATATCCTCCCTGTGTCGACCATCGTCAATACATTCACTCCGTTCGTCGTGTTTACTTACGCCAAAGAGCACCGTATGGTTGAGGTAATGGTAGAGCTCGTATAGGTCAGATCGTAGATCGTACTGCTCCACAGGTTCACTTTTCGGTATATGCTTGTGGTAGTTGGAGAAGAATGTACTCGGAATCCCCCCAAAAATACGAGCAATGGCAAGGCTTTGCAAAGTTTCAGACCGGGCGACTCTAATCCGCGCATATTCCACTCACTCGGCTTCATTGTGGCCGAAATATGAAGAAGGGTCGAATATGACTGGCTGTCCGTTGACGCGATCAATTCCCGTATTCCCACTCTGCCCAGCTCAAAGTCATTAAGTGAGCAAAGAGTTTGTATCCACAACATACCCAAAGGTCACCATGTAGGAGGACTGGTTCTATCCTCAATGGACGGAGCAGCCACGGTATGACTCTTCGCAATGAGCGCACCACCCCAGACAAACTGTTGCTCGGCAAAACTTACCTCGACCTTACCTCCTCGCCCTTGGTGAACAACTCCGTGCTCCCACGTCTACCCCCGAGCTTGAGTAAGAGATTCTTGATCATGGAACTGTAGCACTCCTCCCAGGTTTCAAACCATCCGTTCTCCTGTCTGGTTTCTCCGCAGTAGGTTGGAACGTGGAATCCGTAGCCTTTGCTGCTCTTGAAGGTGTGGAGTTCGGTCGCGATTCTTTGACCCAGGAGCTCCGCGGATTTCCCTGACAATGATCCCATGTCCTTATACTCGGAGAGGAAATAGGGTCTGCCGACCCCCTTGTTTGAACCGCCGTCGACTACTCCGGATGCAAAAACCCTGGGTGCCAATCCTGGAGCAGCGTCATGAATGGCTTTGAGTGACTCTGCTTCTCCGATGTATTGATCCGATTCAGCAACGTTACCGAGCTTTGCGTAGTATTTGTTCCCTGCGGAGGAAATAACGGTGGGTAGGCTAAATGTGAATTGCGCGTCGGGCTCTATGTTCTGAAGCTGCGGAAGAAATATGCTGGGGATGTCTAGCATGATGGAGAAGAGTCAGCTTGCGCTAAATCTGACATGACGGACTCGGAATTCCGGCCATCTGATCATGATCAAGTTCCCGTTCATCCCGAACACAACTAACCCACGAAGGGACAGCTGGCGGTCGTAAGTAACTGTTTACCCATAGATTCGTCCTCGACGTGTTCCGAAAGTTAGCACAGCGACCTTTGTCTGCATCTACGGAAAAAGCACGCTCTCAACGCTCCTGCATGAAAATTTCATGAGTGACTTCCACATGTTAAGTTGAGGGCATCATAAGTACTACGTGTCTACATAGATAACTTGAACAGTTTCCCACAGATGTCTTCACGAGGAGCATTCCAGCATTTCTTTAGCAGCCCTGTACTTCGTCCGGGTTTCCGCAATGACAGTCTCACTAATACCCCAGCCCTCCCCATTTTCGTTCGGTCCAGTCTCAAAGCCTTTCCGGTATCCGGCTGCTGTCAGATGATCCCGCACATACTGCTTGTCGAAACTTGGCTGTGGTTTCCCTGGAGAATAACCAACGAGAGGCCAGTACCGCGACGAGTCGGGAGTGAGCACTTCGTCCACAAGGATAAGTTCCTCTGGTCCGTTCGACGAGGGAACGAGGCCGAACTCAAATTTAGTATCCGCGAGAATCAGACCGCACGACAGAGCGTGCGTCGCGGCCGTCTTGTACAGGTCAAGTGCAATCCCAGCAACCCGTGTATACAGTTCTTCACCAATCAGTTGAGCAGCTGAAGTGGCCATCAGCGACTTTCATACAATAGCCGGAGACACCCCAATACCTTTTTGTGGAGATATGTTTTCATCGTGGGCTCCCTGTTCAGCCTTGGTTGATGGCGTGACGACGGGCTCGTCCAACTTCTCGGACTCCACCATACCCTCTCTTAGATAGATTCCATGCATCGTGCCGGATTTCTTGTACTCTCCCCATGCCGAGCCTAACCCGGCCGTGCTGTGAGATGCAAGGTACGGACGAGCACCCAAATACACATCGCACCAGTGAGATACCCCCTGACGATGACTTCTATGGGGATGACTTTCGCTTTCTTCACGAGCATCGTGCGTCCCTCGAGCTGGTCCTTGTATTGCTTCACCTCTTCCGGCATTTCGTCGATGTCGACTGTGACGAGATGGTTCGGGACGATATGCTGGAGTTTTCGAAACCAGAACAATGATATGCCCGTCAGCAACTTCCCCTTTTCTGGGATGCCCTGTGGGACAGGTCAGTCTTTGAGCTGGCCGGGGGAGGATGGCGGGAGACAGTCACGAACGTTCTTTAGGATGACATCGTATACTGATATTCTGTCGGTTGCAACGAACAGAAGGCGGTCTTCAGATGAAGTAGTGTAGATGTCGCGTACTTTCCCTCTCGAAATTAATGTGAGGTCGGGCAAGTTGGTGGTGAGCAGCGCGGACGCCATTTGGTGGGCAAACGACAGCGTGATGAAGAGCGAGGATTAGATCTAAATACTCTAAATACCGCATCGGAAAGACACGTTACTTGGGTCATGTCCGACAAATCCCTTGCCTATGCTACAAAATGGTCTATACCAATGCAGTTAAACCTGCAATAATCTACGTGTCGTGCTGTCCTACGCCAAGACTGACTGTTAGATGCTTGGGACCAACCTTATAAGGAAGTGAGAACCGCTTCAGCACCTCGGGAAATGCACACGTACAAATCATACTTTACTAGGTCGTCGATGTCCACGAGGGCAGCGGAAGCCAGTTGCCTTGCCTCAAGCCATACCCAAACCTGTAAAAAAGCATGTTTAGCTGTTGACAAGTGTGCTCATCACAGAACTGACCTTCAATAAAGCCCCGAAGTTGCCCGAAGGTATGTGCGTCATCGACTCCTGACTAGTCATTTGCCTCCCAAGCTGTCTCAGGATAGGTAACGCGCTTTTGAACAAATCCAGACTCGGATCCAACTGACGTCCAATCCCTTCAAGTAAAAGGATGGATATCACCGTGTTGATGAAGTCACCTTCCATCTTCACGTGGTGTTGCCGAACCGCCCTCAGCACGTCATCTAAGATATCTGATATCTTGATTTGACCAAGTGAGAATGTCTTGCGCTTTACGGTTAACACGATATGCTGCATCTTCAGAGCAAATGTTTCCGTGTCAATGGCCAACTCGGGACTCCGACAACGTTCCACCATCAGTTGACCAGTACGATAACCGTCAAACTCTGCAATGGCGCGGAAAAGATCAAGGAAGTTTTTCCGGTTCGTAGAGTTCAGCGTTGTGACCAAGCCGGCATCGATAAAAACAACTTCCGGAATGTACCCTTTGTTCGAGATGTGCTGTAACTCGTCTCGCCACGCTTCAGGTGAGCTGTTGAGTTGCTTGAGTTTCGATACTATCGCATCTGACTCGGCTGGAGGTTGAGCGACCGTGTCACTCTTGTTGTGTCTGGAAACAAGAGCATTAAACACGTGGCGTACAAAATCGCGCGTCGTGAGTGGCCGCGTGAACTTGATCATAATATTTCCCGGGTGAAGATCAGAATGGACAAAGTTGTCCAACAGCAGCATGTTCTGATGAATGTTATCAGCATGATAGCCCAACTAGTGTTCTCTACATACCAGAAATGCGTCGAGGCCAATGGTTGCGACTTGTCCGTCGAAAAGACCCCCTCCGTTTTTCAAGAAAAGTTCCAATGGTACGGCATGTTCAAATTCCTCCACCAAGATATCGGATGTAGAGAAGACTCTGAGGGGACGAGGAAAGGTTATTGGCACGTTCCGCGATGCGAAGTTATGCTCAAATATGAGGAGATTTTCGGCCTCGTTTCGAAGATCAAGTTGTTGATACATCATTTGACCGAATACGGTGACCTCTTCGGGAAGAGATATCCACCGCATTCCGGGAAAAAGTGTGATAATATTAGTCAAAAAAGACATGATCGCGAGATCACGTTCGATCATCTTCGCAACTCGAGGATGGAGGACCTTTATTGCAACCGATGCGGTGGGAACCGAGGGTGGAGGGTCCTGTAGGATGACCGGAGCCAGAGACCCGGCAGCGGACCTGGAATGACGCTTAGGTCCAAGATATGATGGCGGGAGGAGATCTTGTTTGAGGATAGCCTTGTATACCTATGGAGACAAAATGAAAGCAAACGAGGACGAAAGAAACGCCAGGAACCTACCTGTGCAATAGCACCCGTTCCAATCGGGTTTTCGTCGAATTCTTCAAATACATCCTGGAATGGTCTCTGGAAGACTCTTTCTATAACCTCCTTCGTGTATGCTAAGGAATGAGGTGTTCCTCGCGAATGTGTCGTTCCCAATCTGTCGCAAAGTAAAGACGGGAAAAGATCGGCGCGAGATGCGGCCCATTGCGCGAGCTAGATATGGATATGATTGATGAAAGGATATGCAAATCAACGAGATGTCAATTACCTTGATGAATGTCGGACCAGCGGCTTGCATTCTTTTCACAAGAAAATCATACCACCACACAGCACCCCATCGATCGCCTTGTAGTTGCACATCCGGACCTCCGACCAGCAGCATCGGCATAGTGATTATGACAGGTACAAACAGATAGAAAAGGTGTATGAACCGTCTGGCGGTTAAAATTGGTTCCCAGACGTAGTCTTCCAGAAGCCCAATTATCCGAAAGCAAAGTGAGCGCTGAGGTTCTGCTGGTGAGCCGATCATGTCTTGGTCAGTGAATCGACGAGCATTATCCCGACTTTCTGGACAAGGAATCAGGGTTGGGGACGAGAAGACGGAGGGTAAATGTAGCCGAGGACCGGGAGAGAGGTAGACAACCACCCCGCCGATGATAGGTACAAGCCAGAGTGTCCGCCATGTCCAAGGACGAGTATGTAGCCTGCAGAATTGCGGAGGTGAGACGATCCGAGAATGCTGGTTCTTATTGGCAGCAGTGAAAGTGCGACGGGTCGCAGTGCTGACCCCTTTTGATATTGAGAGCGCGTGAAACGATCTAATGGGAGGAAAGAGTGAAATGTACCATCGAAAGAACATAACTGTACAAGTTGGAGAGGTACGGAGTCGGCGCCAAACGACCTTGCAGCAGCGGCTACACGTTGGTCAGGACGTCAGACCACGAGACTGCGAGCACCCGAAAGGCTGCTTCGCGCAGTCTTGTGAGCCCCGTAAATGCAGCTTTGATTGCGAGGTCTCAAAGCTGAAGCTTGAAGCTTGAAGTGTGGGTATCTAGACCAGTGCTATCACGTGGTTACTCTGTTCGCCCTTCACCAAGTCACCCGCTTGGAAGGCCAATGCAGTATTTAGTTTTCTATTGTCGCTCACGTTCCTCGCCGGTATTCAACGTACAACATCCACCAAAAGACTGCTATTGTGGTCCTCACAACAGAAACAATAGTTTGTTGAGTTCCGGGCCAGCCTGGTACGTCATATTTTCGCCGACATAACTTAGTGCATAAAGGTAAAGGGTTTAGTGTTTTTCGCACCAGAAACCGAATCTTATCGCGTCTGGGGGAGCCCCGTCCCACGAGACTGCGAAGCCGTCGCTTTTCTTGGCGAGATCTACAAGGTGAGTATGAGCCAGGTCTCCCCGTACGGGTTACAGAACAGACCATCTCACCAGCAGGTTGCTCTGAGTAGGTTGCTAAAAATTCAAGACTACGTGAGGATTTTGATAGTATGCTCTCATGAATATGATCTGTTTTTCTGCTCACTTCCTATAGCAATGGCGAAGACCCGGACGCCGCGGAAACAGAAGCGGAGGTCTCTCGCCACCAAGGATCACTTTGCGCGTTTAATTCGTGAAGCCATACTCCCCGATCCAGGCACCTCATCGGGTTCTCAAGGAGAGCCGAGCTCTAACTCAGAGTCAACGAAAAAGGTGGTCCCCACCACGGCTACACTCAACTATACCAACGTCCTTGTCATCGAGCGTTTTCAGGCTGCTGTGGAGAGCCGCACCTCTACATGCCAGAGACTCGAGCAGCTTATCCGTACCTCACCCACATACACGCCAGCTGTAAAGAGCCAGCTCATCAGCTGCCTGAGGGACGATTTCATTCGGGGCGACAAGACCCGTCGTATCATCGAGGACCTGAGACGATCTGATTTCATCAGTACACTACTTCCTGATGAGGAAATAGAGTACATGCGAAAGGATATTGCAGAGAGTACTCGAATACTTCTGGAAGGAAGCAAGGAGCTTCAGGCCATTGGAGACCGCATAGCAGCTCATTTTCATAATACCTGGTATGTATTTTTACCTAATTCGCTCATTCTCATAAATGACCAGTTTTATTCTAGCTAAACTTGTTTTCTACGTGTTGTCTCCCGTGCATACAATTGTGTTGTCATGTCAAATGAAAGAGACTAGGGTGTGTTGTGTTGTTTTGCACGGCGTTTGGCTCGGCATCGAGGACCCACCCACATTGCAAACCAAATCATCGGCGAGATAGCAAGGCTTATGCCCGCAAGCAGGATGTAAGTCCATCCCGTTCCAAGGGCTTTCAGTAAAAGGTCGATGACTGACACCATGGCGGCACCCAATGAACATCTCACTAGGTTGTTCTGTTAGCGTACCTGATTGTTAGTAGGACTCCCAAATGACAAGCAGGACGAACACTTACGCATGCGGTCACAGAAGAGCCGTGCGCCGGCAACAAGTCAACCAAGAGAGTTTGTACAGTGTTCATCAGCGCTATTCCTGTAATGGCCACTAGGGAAACAAACGTTTATGCAACTGCTCAGCGTTCACGCGTGTCTGGAAATCATTGGAAAGAACTTACATATTATCTGTAGTACTAGCGGTGCCGCGATGTTGACCTCTTTCTCGAGACACCAACCGTAACCAGCACAACACGCAGTGTATACAATCAAGTGGAAAGGAGCCATTCGCATTCTTGCTTGTTCAATCGGGAAGGTTTCGTCCCTTGCGACCTGTCCCGCGGGGACTGAGTTTTCATGATCCAATGACGTATCCCGTGCGATCCTTTCCTCCACTTTCCTATAATCTCTATCCAGGAGTTTCCCTGTGATCAAGCTACCGGTGACTGTTCCTCCACCGATGGCTAAGAAGCACAATCCAATATCGGTCTCGTTCAAGAACGGATACGTCGATTGGAATAGTGTGGAGATGGTGGTAGTCACAGCATAAAAGATTGCGTACACAACCCCATTGAAAATCAAGAGATTCATCACATCGAGGTACGTCAGTATCCGAAGCGGGTTGGAAAAGGGTGGGGGAGGGGGCATCTCTGCCGCCCCGTTCTGCCGTCCGGCTCCGACAACGGAAACGAGGGGTCGATAGATTTTCGACGGGATTATGCTGCCGTCGCCGACCAGTCGTCGCAGTGTTTCTGGTAGAAAACTATCGATTGCGTCAAATTCTTAGAAGGTGCAGATGACAACGGGGAACACACGTCATCATGGCAAGGAAGCACCCTGCAGAAAGAATGCAGAGCAACCAGAATATCCACCTTTATCGAGCGAAGAGTAGTGAGCAAGTAAAGTTTCTCCACAGGTAATAGACTCACCGCCAACCTACATTTTGAGCTAGGGCGCCTCCTATGACAGGTCCGATTGCGGGTCCAAACTAGTCCCCGTCAGTCAGTCCCTATTGTGACTCTTACACAATGACATACGAGTGGGCCGAGACCGAACAACCCAAAGAAACCTCCACGCTCAGCACGAGTTGCGATATCCCCAATGACTCCAGCGCCTATCTCGGGTCAACATCATGATAGCTTCCCAATGCCTACATCAAATATTAAACACACCAAGTGCAACCGTGCTTGCAGATCCAGTGGCTTGAATGCAACGGAGTAACATTAATAACCAGTAGTCCGAAGTTGGAACCAAGGCAAGGCCGATGCAAGCTGCGCTTAGCACCAGCAAACATGCAAGAAAGATTGGGCGTCGTCCCAAACGATCTGCTAACAAACCCCAGAACATGGGAGCTGAATGTGCAGGAGTTGTCAGGCCAAAAAGCAATTGCAATCCAGGAAGGCTATGTGGCTTACAGACACCCTGCAGGACCATGTACACTGTAACGGTCAAGTTAATGAGCTCAATGGACTTGTTAAAGGCGGTAGCTATAGTGGGGATTGCTGGGAGATATATATTGGCTGTCAATGGACTGGAGAATACCGTTTGAGTGGGGTGCTCCTCTTGGCAGAACCAGACCAGTTCGGTGACTTTACCTGAATAACGCTGCCAAAGATGCCAGGGACACGATGTACCATTTTTCAGAGAGTGTGTATATACTATACGGCTTTTCCACTTCCTGTTTGATGACAGCGCCGAGCTCTTTGGGAGGGACGAGTTCCGTGTTATTCTTGTCAATCACTTCTGAGCCAGGCCTGGGACGAGCTAGACAAGCGGCCTCAGGTTCAACTCGTTCAACTGCCACCATACGAGGTAAAAATGTAGTTCGTTGCACGTATTGGTTCGAGGAACGGGACGAGAACCAGTCTGTGGTGTCTGAGCTATATCATTTCAGCCAGGCCCTTTTTATATCGGAGGATTCGTCACCCAAGCGGCACACGACAAGGTTCCGGACAAGCGTGAGCCAGTATGACAGTAACAGCTGCCGTGTTTTACACACAAACAAACACACGACGGTGAATCGTTGTTTGATGTCATGTGCTACATATACAAATGCTGATTGTACAGACATAACTCATGGTTACACTCGCTTGTGGAGATAGGTGGGTAAAACTGCATGCACAGACGTTAATGGCAAACCTGTCTCTCGGACGACTAGATCTGAAAACGTTGGTTTGCTAGATTTGGTCACGACGTTATCTTTCTTCAGTTGAAGAATCTGCTCAAAGGTAAGCAGTGTTGACCAAAGTAAAAGGTTGCTCTGATACCTGATCTCGGGTTACGGTGAATATATTATCGGGTAGACGTTCAAGGACTGCACCCTGTAACATGCCTATGCTATATGGGATAGATACAGTGGGGCGCCACCGACGTGTGTAACGCAGCATCAAGTTGACGATTTCCTTGTAGGTGAAGACTGCAGTTCAGAGTCAGTTGAGACATAAAGGCGAGAGGTATTCTGACTAACTGTCTGGTCCCCCTGCCTCGATGATCTTTCCACCAACCCATCCCCTCGTCTCCGAAAGCTCGACTATTCCTTGAACTGCGTGGGCCAAGTCACCGACAAAGACAGGCTGAAAGCGAGTAGTCCCCCCGCCAAACACAGGCATGAAGGGAAGGATATTCGCCAAGCTGGCGAGTCTCTGGGACTCTGAGGTGAACTCCGTAGTCCTGCGATCTAGAACGCTAGCAGACCTTACCGTGAAAAAGCCATCTCCCGGACCAAACACTATACTTGGGCGAAAGACGGTAGCATCCGGACAGTGAGAGTAAACAGCCCTCTCCCCAAGGGCTTTAGTCCTCCAATAGGGAACGGCGCTGTCAACGTCTGCGCCTATGGCGCTGAAGTGGATGAGTTTTGCGCCGACATTAGATGTGGCTTTCGCAACATTCTCTGCGCCCCTCCACTGCAAGGATTCGAATTGTCCTTGAGTTCCTCTCAGTAGACCTACAAGGGATATTACGACCTCAGCGTCCTTGAAGGCGGTATCCAGCGACTGGGGGTCTGTGACATCCACGGGGTGCGGTGGAAGAAGACGGGTGTGATCTAAATCTTGTGTGGTTTTCAATGCTTGCTGGACTTGCTCTGGAGAACGAGAGGAGATCTGAACACAGGAAATTTGTCGTGGCAGGTTGCCCCCTGCTGCGGTTAGCAAGGCTTTGGCGATGTTGAACCCTAGTAGCGAAACCCAAGCGGGGATGAGCGTCTGGAGAACGGTAAATAATCGAGGGGACAAACCCAGAAAGCCGGCCCCGCAGATAACTACCTTCTGGGACATTTCTTTCCATACAGTATAGTGTACGTGAGGATCTACAAGCCTTGTACTGCGGTGCACAACTAGCTGGGAGTCAAAGGAGGATTGGCAACTCAACAGGGAACTAATTCATGACGTAATGGTGCTTTCATGTTACATTTCAGTCATCCATTCGAGAATGTCTACCTTGTCTAATTTTCAGACAAAATTGGACCCACAAATTTCCTCAGTATCAGTTCTAAGGAGGATCCGGCACCGATCCAGATGCTACCTGTCGCAGTGACGGTTGTACCGGGCGCACTGGAGTCGGCGCTGTCTCATGGTCGACTAAGTCAGTACCTAGCGATGAAGGAACCAAAAAAAAAAGTGTCCAAGTCGCAGGGAGCGAAAAACTACACCATATCATCGCGTTGTTGTTCTGGGGGAAGAGATCTCATCAACTCTAATGACTCACAAAACCGAGAGCAGTGAATATTAGACGGAGGGCTACACGATATGTTGTGGCAGTGTGAAATGGCTTCTTCAAGTTCAACCTGAAATCGATGGGACCGAGCACCAAAAAGACCACAATCGAGCTCAAAGTAAGCTACTTGTATATCTCATGAAAAGAAGTGCACTTACCAGCGTGAAGGACTCCATATGTGAGTACTGTGTGTCATTCTTGGATTCCGTTCTCACTTCCCCTGCTAGTGTCGATTCGCTGCCACTGGCCAGCCTGTAAGACGAAGTGTAAATGCGGAAGGTTCCTCCCTGATACGAGAAGATCACTATATCCATCAATGTATCGATTATAAAGCTTGATGAACTCTTCCTCCGCCCCGAGGGATTGCGAATTTCTTGGAAAACATGGTTGGACTAGGTGGGATTGTTACATGGTACACTTATGTCGAACATGAGCGACAATAGCGGTATGCTCTTTGCACCCCCCTTCAGAGATGATATTCACGAGCTAATTTATTTGGCGGGTATAAGAGCTTCTCGACGTACTATGTATATGGTGCTCATCGTCGTGGAGATGTCACGTGACCGGTAAAATCGCTTCAACTGATATCCAGAAATCCGTAAGAGGTTTCGGAGGACGCAATGCAAGGTCAGACCTGCTACCCACTATATGAACTGTCTGAAAACGGCTAGACAAGGCAACAACTGAGCATGAGTCAGAGCTTCAGCATGCTCCACTCAGAAAAAGCCTCCGAAAAAGCCTCCGGACATGTTGCTTGCTTCGTCGCCTGGGGTCGCGGTGGACACCCGAAACTCGAGGTGACAGAAATTTCTCTTCATGCCATGAGTCCTCATTTCCGTACTGGGTGGCCACAGAAGGAACTCCACGACGGTGAATGGAACCAACATCTTCGGCCTGGGAGCCAATCAAATGTAAGCAGCAATGTCTGGTGACTCCTAGAACTGACCACCCTGAACTTAATTTACACCACCGACAGACAAGTAGTCTACCAACCCAAACCAGACAGCGGAGATCCTACCAGGCCCCCGACACAACGCGGTCTTTCAAATTGACAAAATATGCTTTGCATGCCTCTAAAACGTGCACAGAGAGTCAAAACTGGTTTTGGATGGCTGTTCGACCTAACCTCTCTCCTTTCAACCCTTCGGCCCCACGTCTCCCTTTCGCGCACGCACTAAATGTCCATTCCTTACGACCAGTTATGCTCATCCGAGAATACCGTCCCAGGGTCACCGTATATGAGGCTGCCGAGCTATAAATCTCTGCGTCGTCGAAGGTACCAACCTTATAGCACGACCCGCGCCCGGTCGTTGCGTAGTTCCATGGACATGATGGTGCGGAGCCTCAGTTAGTACAGAGAAGAGGTCTCATTTCGTGACTAAAGGAACCTGCCGAGGATGCTGATTTCGAGGCTGACATGTTACTAGCTCGCATGAATCCAATTCCTGACTCATTTTCTCTGGTCAGAACGCAACACATGACTTATCCTCTCTGTCCAACTGACTGCGGAATATAGCCAACGATTCTCGAAGATGATTGCTTGGCTGGCCTGCGTACAGTAGTTTCTCAAATGATTGGCCGAGACAGCGCGCACATGCGGCTTGGCTCCGTACATCTGGTCATTGTAAGGTCTATCTTTATCTGTATTGTCACGTCGGCTCATTGTGACACCCAGGACTTTGCTCTTATCCTACGCGGTCGTCTTCGCAAGAGCCGCGCGGCGGTCCACAAGGAAGTTGCGATGACCCTCCCTCCCACCACGTAGTATACTTGCGTAGATGCTGGACTTGATCTGTGTATCCCCGTATGTCCATGCATTCGTCGTAATTGAATTTCTTGTGATCGATACGTTACCATTTATGAACACTCCTAGCGCTAAGCAGCTGGGCGATTTGTTTCAAATCGGTCTCGCTGTCTAGAGATTTAGTTGAAAAGGCGACTGGAACCGCAATCCACTTTCTTTCATACCTCGACCTCGATCCGGCATCGATGGCCTCTCGGTCTGCTAAACAACCCCACGTTCGTTTTGCTTCCGAACTGACGGTGCCGCCGGCGGACCGACTGAGGAAGGTAAGTAGGCGCCAGTGTCATAGACCCTGTCGTTCGCAAGTCCCCAACATCAATCATAACCTAACACCCACTGGCCAGAATTATTCCTTTTACCCAAAAGTTGCTCAGGAGAGGGGACATTCCAAACGCCAGTCTTCGTTCGATCTGTTCTGGCAATGGGACAGACTCTCCTCGGTCACACATGGCCAGGAAGGGCGCCAAAAACACCAGCCGAAGCGTTTCGCAACTGAGGTATGTTATTAGCCACGTTGTAGCCAGTGGGTCTCATCGATAATGTGGTGTGGAAGCCTCGGGGTGTGCTCGAGGCAAGAGACTGCGCCACCTTGTTTAGCATTTCCGGGGGAGACCCGCAAGACATGCGTCAGAGGAAGTTGGTCTTTACAAGCTTTGGACTTGACGCTCTCTCACGGGCCACCCGCAAACGACCCTGGCGGGAAACACTTCGGTTGCCACTGCAAGACATTCTTAAACGCCCGCAATCGTTCCTACAGACGGTGCCTCTTCGAGATCGTAAATCCGCCACCGTCGATACATCACGTTGGGCTGATAGTTTAGCTAATGGGTGGACTTGTAGTTCTTCAGGATTATGAAGCCCAGGGTCTGGGGATATCGGCTGGGATTGGGATGCTAATGTAACAAATGTACACACAAGAAAGTAAATGAGGGACAATACCGCAATAGATCTCAGTCCGCATCAACGACGAGGCCACCGCGCCCCCTTCTGATCCGGTCTTCCAGACCTCCTTCACCACCAAATACTTTCTTCTGCTCCTGGCTCAAGAAACCTCCCACACCTCTTGACTTCAACCTTGCTTCGTTTTCGGCTTCTAACTCTGCCTTCTCCTTTGCCAAAAGCTCCAGCAAACGTTTTTGCCGATCAGCCTCCATAGTAGAGGCACTCGACTGCATAGTAGCTAACCGCGCCGCACGGTCCTTAGTATCGTCGGAAGGCTTCGAGACCGAGTCCGCTGGATGATGACGAAACTGTTGTGGAGGGGGTGAGATCCGGGAACGCTTCGCTCTGTCGTTTACAGGACTGGGACTTCGTCGGCGCTTCCTCAAGTCATCGGCATATCTACTCCCATGTTTCTCACCTCTCAAATAGTTACGCTTATTATCGTCAGATTCATCGGAGCGAGGCCACGCACGAACGCGGTCGTCCCAGCGCCTGTGATAAGGATCAGGGCTGCGGCTCTGACTTCTTCGTGAGTTGTATTCATTCCTGCGGCTGTCGCGATGGGAGCGGATGGGCGATCGAGAACGACGAGCATAGGGACTGGGTGAACGCCTTGCGTAACCACGGTCATAGTGGCCGTACGAACGAGAGCGGTGCCTCCGATGGTCGTCCATTGGACTAGGACTCCGCGAGGGTGTCCGTCCCCTTGTACGAGGTTCAGCGTCCATTGATTCTTCCTTGCCCTTCCTTTCCTTCCTATCTCGCTTCTTCTCCTTCTCCTTGCTCTTTTTCGGCTTGATACCATTTCGTTCTTGCAAATCACGAAGACGAAGGGGATTAGACATCAATGCTTGGTAGGCAGCTTGTTCTTGTTGCTTCATCATAAGTAATGGATCCTCGCGAATTTTTGAGGAGATGTCTCGGGCAGTGTTGGCATTTTGGATGGCGATGAAATTCTTGTGCGAAGCTCCCAACTGGACAACACATCAGGGTAAGAAAGCAAGAATCGGGACGGGGCGTACCTTTGCGTTGTCATCCGCAGTCAAGATTTTGTCCACCCGTTTCTTCCCAAGGAGGTAGTCCTCCAGGTCATTAGGGTTCTGATTGCTACCTGTCGCTGGAGTGGTATACATCCATTCTAGTTTCTCTGTTCTTTTCTTTCCTGTTTGCTCCTCTTGGAGGCGTTGAAGTTCCTGCAGCTGGCGTTCCTCCTCCTTCTCCTTGCGGAGCTGGTCAAGTTTCTTCTTCTCCTCAAGCTGGAGGGTGCGAGCGTTAGTTGAATGACGAGCTATAGAGGGTGAGAACACTTACGGCTTTCTTTTCTTCCAACCAGACCCGCTCCTGGTTTTTCAGGAGGAGCGGGTGCCAGGATTTCTTCATGTTCAAGTCTCCGCCACCCATCTTGACTAAATTCTACGTGGATGGTGAAAATCAGAGTGTTGTGGTGATGGTCAAGGACGATACAGAGCATTACGTGATGAGTCGTCTCAGGTATTTCAGACTCCGATGCCTCACCTGGGGTTATTCATTGGGTTACACTGCTGCTCTATCTTACTGAGCTACTGGTGTGCTGGATATCGCTGAGGGCCATCTCCTCGACCTACGAATAACGCTGGACGTGAACCGCATATTTTTCCAGAAAGTGGGCGGACCACCGAGGTCTGTTTGCGCTTGTTTGTCTCTGACCTACGTGCCAAGCTCAAGGCAGGTGCGGCGTGCTGCGCTGAGCATGACACAAACTACAGTAAGACCATAGCCGCCACTTGCTTCGTACTCGGGATGCCTGAGACACTCGATACCTATGATGATGGTGATACAGCGGGCACGCTGCCCTCGGAGCCGACGTTCGTGTCTGTTATCCAGGCGCTCGAACCCTATTGACGTATAACCCTACGACTACAGACCTCCACGTTCGATATACGCACTCACCCGCAAAGAAATAACGCGTGGAATCGCCAATCGTTTTGTGTATTCACGAACATACATTGTTCTCTATCTAGTGATGGCCGCACTGTCAGTCACGACGGTCGCACTCAGTTTGTCAGACGGCTGTCCAGGCCCTGCGTTCTACGTTCTCGAAATTATCATCAATACTTCAATGATTCTTGAAGTGGGTGTTCGTTTCGTTGCCTTTGGAAGGGTGAGCTCATGGTAAATAATTCACATCGAGAAAAACTAATTTTGAGCCCAGCAATTTTGGAGATCACCCTACAATACATTAGATCTGATCCTCACATTATTTTGCGCAATCACACTTCTAGTTCTGGCATTCTCGAACTGCGATGCTACAAGCAAGGAGGAAGAACTGCTCGACACCTTGCTGCTAATAGCTCGTAATGTGTTACAGTTTGGCCGCCTAGCTGCGGTGATGAGGCAGTGCGTCAAAGTTCCGTGACGTGTTACAAGGATTGACGGGCTGGCAGGTCTGGCCAGTCTATATTTTCGCGACCGAGGCCTATCGACATATCTACGATTCGTCGTGCAGGGTATCGTAGCCTTGATCTTGATCTCGAAGACGAAGACGAAGACGCAGACGCAGACGCGGAACTCGGCCAGCCACTTGTGGATGAGCCAGCGCTGTTTGATGCACAAGAGGATGCACAGCCGAAGAGGATGTCGGATATGCCACGTGCTGCTCAAGCAGTTCGTGAGCATGATGCGGAGGATGTTTGGGCGGAATTAGGATAAGTGGACTATGGAGACAGGGTCGTCAGGTATGCTCGTCGCCACTATCCGGCGCATTCGGTCAGTTCACATATCTAACAGGTACGTTTGCGTCGTCCTCCAGCACCTTGAGACCTCTTTGTTCATCTTGGTTACCAAAAATCAGTTTTGTACAAGCACGCTGTCCAATAATCGAGTGCCTGTGGATAAGCTTGTTGAAATGATTCTGCACGCCAAATGAACAAACAACATTGTTTGCTCGGTCTGATCCTCTAGCTGGCCCCTCTGAGCAGCGTTTCACTGCACTGTCGTATATGTGAGCATACATGGGAATGAGAAGTGACCTGGATAATATTACATGGTAGATTATCGATGGAGAGAAGCGGAAACAAATGAACGAGGAGCAAGATATCAGTTTCGTGTTTCACGGTTGGAACTCCGTCAGTCTGTCTCTTCCGTATGGTACCCAGCGCGCCGCATCGCACCCAGACGATGTCTCGCGGCGCCCAGCTCCTTTTCAAACTTCAAAATCTCGACCTGCTGCTCCATCTCACGCCGCTTGAACTCCAAGACGGCCATGTTCTTGTAGTCTACTTCTTCTTCTTGCATTTGTTTCGCGGAGACTGCCTTGACTTGCCTGACAAGTGCTCTGCAAGCTTCAGTGACAGCCTTGGCGGCAAGCTCAAGTCGCTCTTGGGTCTTGGACATGAGGTTCGCCTTGACACGAGACGCAGCAACGAGCTGGGCGGTCGCCGCGGCGACCTCGTTGGATGCAACGATGAGTTGCTCAAGCGAGTGTGTACCAGAGAGCACACCATCAGCACTTTCAATGAGCAAATTCGTAGCGAACGCGACCGATTTTGCTGCAGAGATGAGACCTTCGGTCCACCTGTTGTTACGCTTGTAGAACTGTTGCACGGAGCTCGACCCTTTGCCTTGTGCGACGATCTCCTGCTGAGACTCCGTTGCGGCCTGGATGAGGCGGGCGATAGCACTCGTGATTGCCATCGCTGCTGAAAGAATTGAATCGTGGACTTGAAGATCCACGGCGCTGAACCGTGACGAGTCGCGCGGGCGAGACATGAGTTCTTGCAACCTCTGGGTGGCTGCCTCGATGGCCTGGGCTGCGTGGAGCATCTCTTGTTCAACGATGTCTCCAATATCCCCGTTGGCCCTCGCGAGAGCCCCGCCTTTCGAGCCCTTTGGAACCAACGTGTCAACTATCTCTGATAGGCGGGTGAGAGCCATTCTAGCTTCGCTGTTATTGCGCATGGCAACCTCCTTTCGCTGGGCGGGCTGGAGTAAGTCAAGCTTGTACGATTGCAGGTTGAGGAAGAATCGTAATCCAACATCGCCAGCTGTCTTGGCGACGGCGACGATCTTGTCAGAAGCATCGTCATCATTGGCAAGTCGGGTGATCCCCTTGCAGTTGATCAGCACGTCTGATAGAACTTGGGCGAATTCGTTAGCGCCCTTGATCACATCAACATAGTCGCCGCCCACGTCGCCTCCGAGATGCAGATTGAAGACAGTGGCGAAGTCCGTGGCGTTGTTGACGCCCTTTTCAATCATAGACAAAGTATACTCTGGTGTCGAATTGATATTGCCTGCTTGGGAAGGTGACTCGAGCTCGTAAATTGCATCGTCAACCTTTTGAACGCATGCTTGTAAAATCGAGTCTGCATAATGGTAAGATAAACACTATATGTTGGTCGGTGTCTTGTGGACCTACCGATAATTTGGTTCAACTTCTTACGGTTGTCCAAGATAAGGGTGTCGATCTGGGCATTGGTCGCCTCCTCAGAAATGCCTTGGTTCTGGGCAAGATGTCAGATTGCATAATGCGGGATGGACTGAATTACGCTACCTGCTGTGCCTCCGACAACTGCTGAATAGTGCTGTCCATACCCTCTTGAAGAATCATGATTTCTTGATCCTTCTCCTCACGCAAGTGTTCCAAATCGCCGCTAGCATCGTTGAGTTTAACCAACAAATTGTCGATTTGAAGTTGTTTCGCCTGCCAACTCATCAGTATCTCGTGGGACCAGAGGAGATGACATTACCCTTAACGAGTCTTCAAGTTCATTCAGTTGACGGTTATACTTGCTGAGAACGCTGGATACTTCAGAACTCTTTGATCGTGCGGCGTCTTCTGCCCGTTCGTTGGCGAAGCCAAGCTCGCGACGCATGCGCTCAAGCTCATCCTTGTGTGATGACTTTTGGCGATCAACGTCAAAGCGAGCCCGGTCACGCTCACGAATCATGTCTGCGAGCTCCAAATTCTTCGCCTTCAAGTCCCGCTCCATGCGCTCCATACGATCGACTGCTTCCTGAGCAGAGTTTGCTTTGAGTTGCATCTGCTTGAATTTTGCAAGCACGTCCAGGTGTTCCGTTCTAAGTTGGCTGTAAAGCTTGGCCAGAGCTTCGTATTTGTTCCGCCACAGTGTAACCTGGTCCTGCAACTGCTTGATCAACTCGTCTTTTGAGGCCATTTGCGCGTTAATGTTTGCGGTGCTTCCAGCCAACTCCCCTTCCAACGCTTTGACACGCTACATTCAAGACATTAGCTCACCGCGAAGCCAAAAAGAGACAGGGAACCTACATGATCGTACTGTTCAAGTAAGAGTTGGTCCCTCTCGTATTGGCCCCTCATGGCCAGTAATTCCCTTTGATACTCACTCGCCTGCTGAACCGCTTGGTTGCTGTATTGCATCATCTGTTGTTGCAAGAGTTGTTCTTGTGCCAGGCGTTCCCGCTCGGCCTGTTCCCGCTGGCGCTGTTCAAATTCGCGCTGCTGTTGTGCTTCGTATTCCAATCTCTGTCGTTCTTCTGCTTCTCGTTGAGCACGCAAAGCAGCTTGTTGGTCTTCGTACTCCTTGAGCATCCGCGCTTGCTCACTGACAGCGGCAGCATCTGGAGATGGTGCTGGAGGAGGGGCTGCTGTCATAGTAGACTTTGGTCGTGCCGGGAGATCCGGGGCATCACCAGAATCGAAAAGGTTGGGTGGTTCCTAGTATTTTCCGTTGATTGAAGGTAGGAAGATCAAGATGGAAGGTTTCTGACCTGACCGAGCTTTGGCACATTAATGAGACCAGTCAGATACTTGAGATTAGAGCACTCGTAGTAGAATTTGCGTAAATTGTAGTGCTGCGCGCTGAAACGTTCGCGCAGCGGCTCCAATGCCTCGTGGTCATTCGTTCCTGTTGAAGGGAATCAACGACTGCCCTGAAAAGCGACGGGAAGCTTACGTCGGTACAGGGCTCGCAGCATACTCGTTATAAACCTATAGATACCCCAACTCTCCTTGACAAGTGGTACCAAGGAAGAAATTCGACATTCATTATTGGATGAATGCCCAAAGTGCGCAAAAACCATCCTTTGGAAGGACTCAATTTGATCTTGCAAGCCCATAAGATCAGTGATAGTCTCGTATCTATGGTTCTTTGAGCCATTGAGGGGTGCATCAATTCATCTTTCTTACCCTTCGTTGGGATCGTCGATGCCCTTGAGGGAGATATACTCCTCATACTCAAACAGGCCATTAAATTCCGGGCGGAGACGGTGAAAGCGAAGCTTGGCCAGAATGAATTGGACGTATGTTCGAATTAGGGACCCGTATCCTGGTATCAGCTTAGATGGCTCCGGTGCAGAATGCGGAACAGAACTAACCTCGCTGGCCATCGGTGGCAACGGTACGAGCGCAAGTCTCGAGCCATCCCGTTTGTCCGTGAGCCTCCTTAATAGTCTATATATTCATTAAATGAGCGGCGATGAACGTTGGCATATTTCATAATTCAGGTCGGATACGCACGTTTGGGTGACCCTCCTGTAGGACTTTGTGAACGGTGATGAGCGCCTTGAATGTTTGGATTTCATCCGATAATATGGGCTGAACACGTAGGCCGCTCCAAAATGATATTGAGCTATGGTAATCCCAGGTGTACACGATACATTCTGTCACAAAATCAGGCTGGAAGATGGGAGTCAAACGTACTGCGAACGTACTTCGGACGTGTTTCTGCTTTGGGGCGGTCTCGTCTGCACTGGTAGCTTTCTTAATGTTGATTACCAGTTCTTGTTCGGCCTTGTCTTTATCAACTGGGCGGGTGGGATAATGTACCTCGTCACCACCATCAATGTCGAACCCAGGACGTTTTCGGTAAGCCCTGCAGCAGCGATGTCAACCAGTCTGAAATGCACATGCCTCTGAAGTGCTACTTGCATGTCGTCCAGATAATTTGCTGTCAGATGTTAGGAATGGACGAGACCGAGAAGGCGCAGTACTAACTTACTGTGCAACCATCATTTCAAGTGACTACTCAGGCTGACATCAAGTGGTCGTGGGAATCCAAACTGAACTCATACCACATCACCCTCGAATGTTCTTATTGTTTCGTAGCAGGCTCTCAAAGGGTGTATTCCCAACGCTCAGGTCGACGCAGCGCAGCCAAAGATTGCTACACACAGGCGAATCCTCAGAACCTGCAACATCCAATTATGCTGCAAAGAAATCGTCCTGGTCAAGTCCGACGATCTTGCTTTTGGGTTTCATTCCAATTTTCACGTTCGCCCTGGGGACTTGGCAACTACAACGCCTCCAGTGGAAGATCAATCTGATCGACGAACTAGAAGAAAAGCTACAACGCGATCCCATTCTGCTTCCAAAACGAATAAAGTGCGAGCGTGTCTCCTCTAGAACAACGGGACTCTGAATCACTATCATTTCAAGTGTCTCCGTGATACCGGAATTTGCCTTTCGCCGAGTCTTGCTCCGAGGTCATTGGGATCATGCGCATGCAATTCTATTGGGTCCCCGTGTTCGTGACGGCACCCATGGTTACCAGGTCATCACTCCTTTGGTGAGGACCGATGGTTCTACTGTTCTCGTCGACCGTGGATTCATCGGCAAGGATTTTAACGACCACTATGTGCGGGATGAGGAAGGCGAAGTCCAGGTCCTAGGCATGCTCCGAACGTCGCACACACGAAATTCATTTACTCCAGACAACCAGCCCGCAGAGGGTAAGTGGTACTGGGCAGATGTTGACTCCATGGCCGAATCGGCAGGAGGAGAACCTGCTGGTGTCCAGCCTGTTTTCGTCGAACAAATATTCGGTGAGTGACCGTGCAATATTGGGAGGACGATCTCGAACCCACGGTTTGCAGATGGTCATGCAGGCGATGCAGCTGCTTACCTTAGTAAAGGTATACCAGTTGGACGCTCAGCTACAGTTGATGTGCGTAATGCTCATCTGTCGTACGTGATCACTTGGTATGCAAATGTGTTACTCCCATGTGCACGTCTGACGTCACGCCAATAGGTATTCATTGTCAGCGTTCACAGCTGCGATGCTCGGCCGTGTCATTGTAAAGCGGAGAGCGCAACCAGGACGACCTATGCCCCGATGATAGGTCGTGGCCCGCGTTGTCTGTAGTGGCGTCCATGATTAGGCGGTCACTGTAGTCTCGCATGTGTCTATTGTTCAACACTGAGCGAATTGGTGGATACATGTGGACCACAGCCCCGACGCAAATGAAAGTGTTTCATATGTTCGTATGGATGGTAAGTGGCAGGTTGCTCCCATGCATTGTTTTGCCTTTGCGACTCGCTTTAACAATGGTCGCTCTTTTAAACTCCTTTCGAGAGTGTGGAGATACGCCACTCGGCGGAATAGCGAACCTATAAAAGGGGTGTTGGTGCGTCAGACAGTGCATTATTCAACGCCACCATGCACATTCGTAACTCTTACTCTACGGGCTCACGTCACGTCCACTATTCTGAGCTCAGTGCCGCCCCACTTGGTACGCCGATGGCCTTTGAACACCAAAAGGACAATCGGGTTGATACTCGATACGGAGTCAAGCCAAGGCGACGACTTCGTTCTCAGGACTATACGATGTCGCATGGCATTGAGAGGCGGACTCCCACGGCGACGGTGGCGGGGACAGGTGTCGGTGGGTACTTTTTGTGGTTGTGGCAAATGGACAGGTGGTACTGACAAAGTTGAACGTCTCAGACAGAACTTATTGGGAAGACGTCGGGCCCGCACTGCACCATCAACCTGAGCGTGCTACTCCTCGACGGGAACGAGAACGTCGCACATCGTTCGATTGGCGTCAGCATCGGACTCAGGCGTTCGTTTCCAGTCTGCCACGTACTCCGGTTGTGCGGGGCCCTTCAAACGGTGTTAATCAATCTTGCATACCGACGAGGACGACAACTCACACTGTCTCGCAAGACCGACAGGACCTGAACGTCCTTGCAGACAAATGTAAGTTGTCGCGCTGGAAAATAGGATGGACAAGTGTTCATCCGGCCGTATTTTAGATCACCAGCTACCACAAGCGGAGAGACACCGGTTGCGGGCGCTTTTCCCCCCTCCGATTCCGCTGGTTCCCAAGGAGAAACCCACCTTTCTCGAGCGACTGAATCCATTTCGTTGTATCAGGAGCCTATCGACGGCGTCGACGGTACCCAAATACACGAAATACACGACAATAGTCGTTGTCCCGAGTGAGAATAGTGCGCATTCCCGTTGCAGATCTATTGCACGACGACCGTAGAGAATATAGTATCACCACCTACTAAGTAAATGCAAAAGATTGACGTTGTAATCACAAATTGGCACTCGAGCCGTGAGAAAGCCTTCAATCATTGATCTCACTAGCCCATCCCCTTCTCGCCTTTCTCCTCAACCTGGGCCGAATGGCAGACTTGTCGTCTGTCTCTGAACCCAACCCGACGTCTCAACTAGCGTCCTCTCAAGCCCAGTCTGTTCATATACATTTTCCAGACCGTTTCCTCACTACTCGTACACATGGCGATTCCTCGAGGTCGTCCTCTATCAGCTTTATTTCACCTGCACAACCCATGCTACAGTCAAGGTCAGACAGCAGGGCTGCCGTGGATCTAACCGAAGGCAGGCAGCGCGTCCGCTCGTTGGGACCCGACACCATGGTGTCTGGCAGCACAATGTCCAAGAACATTTCTCCACGGCATTATGGATCTCGCAGGAAGAAGAATCCTGCCAAAAGCCAGAGTTCCACCCTCTCGCCACTGAAAGTCGATTCATTTATGTCTGACTTTGAACCGAGTGCCTTCTCGGACGAATACGATCTTTGTGAGTTCTCCGTCACATCTTCTCTACAGCCTCTAAACTCGTGGGCGGCGTTACGACAGCTCATGAGGGCAAGTACACACATTCTGGTACAAACCTCCTCTGAACGGCTTTGACCCATCCAGACCCAAAGATATTGCAAGACGTCCAACGTGCCCTACACCTTCAGTCACGGAGACGTGAACGAATATCGCAACAACTACGTCCTATGCCTGACGAAGTGCCATCCTCGACCGACACACCCATGAACACGAGTACCCCGTTCGCATCTACATCCACAGCTCCACCTGCCCCACATTCATCTCCCCAGTATTTGCAAGTGGGCAACTTAACGTCCGAGGTGGACTTCAGCCCATCGACTCGATCCGTACCCCCCCATCCCGTCCCGCTCTCCTCCAACGGTGGAGCAACCCTGGACTGGACAGGTTCCCAGTCCGACGACGAGAAATTGGATAGGCGCTGGTCGATTTCGAGAGGCAAACGGATGGCCAAAGAAAGAATGCTGCCATCTAGCAAGTCGATTGTCGAGAAACAAGAAGCTTTATTCACAGGTCTGTCGCATGGATATTCGAGATCGACGTCCCTTAACGTTTCACGCTGCTAGACAAGATTTCGAGGATCAGAGCTGAGGCGTCACCGCCGACGGTTCGCAAAGCAGCCATTGTCAGCGAACAGCTAGGGCGACGATACAATATCCTATATGCCTCCGTAGCGAGTGGGGATCCTGTGAGCCTTGCGCAAATAGCTCGCTGGCATGCTGGTTTGGGAACGGAGACGCAGGCATGGCTCGTTAGTGCTGAGCCTCTGACATGGCTGAAACACCTACTTGACCGCCGTGGAAGACGGCGATCACAATGGCACGTGTCCGCGCTCATTGTAGAAGAGTACATCAAGTTTAAGAAAGGTGTTTCTTCGTCTACACTCGTACCACACTCACCCGCTGCGTCGTCTTCACTTGAAACTTTCTCGTCCCAGTACCACCTCAAATCCACAGCAAGACAAATCTCTGCTCCTCCCTCGGATTCTTCACCGGGCACTTCCCTCAGTCGAGTTCGTTCCTCGGATGGTAACATATCCTTTGGTCCGCTCGTTGCAAACTCCCGTGACTCTCTGGGTAGCCCACAAACCCGCAGAGAAGGGAAAGCTCGAGGATGGCGGCATTCCGTTCCCGCTTTCTTCGATTCGGGTAGCGCCAATGGTACTCCCTCGCCATATCATCGCCGGAATTCTTCAGGAGGACTATCGCCGGCAAGTAGTCGTCTCAACTTTCCTGATATTATCCACCGTTTTCGTCGGCACCCTGTGGAAAGCGAGGAGGGTTCCTCATCGCCATTTGGTTCGCAGTCCGAAGATCAGAACGATTCCGCGCCAAGCAGACCTCGCCAAAAGAGCAAGCGGAAGGATCCGTTCCATCTAAGCGAGTTACAATCCCCGCAGGAATCAGCTGCAAGGACTAATACCTCGAACGATATACCTGATGTGCATGTCATTGCTCCTCTTCCAGCCGATTCTACCACTACCCCTGCCTTACCAAGTGATTCTGGCCAAGAGATTGTCGTATTTCCGGGACCCAACAATCCAGACATCACCCTTTCTCAACCTACACCCCTCCATCGCAAGCGTTCGTACCGTAGCATATCCTTTTTTGCCACGCCAGGTGGGCATCCATTGTTGCCGGAACCCAAGAGAGATCTTGGCGAAGATCAACTTGAAAGGAATTATGAACTAAAATTGAAGTGCGTGCTTCTTATGTATTTTCTGACAATCACTGTCTCACACTACCCAAGGACACTGGAGGAATTGAAGAATCACAATCACAGGCTCCGACACCGAATGCAGCGAGTTGCAGTCGATGTCCGGGAGTATGAGCTCGTTTGTTCTAGCGTGATGCCAGCAGTAGGTATTACGTATCGTAGTCTCCCGGTGGAGTTACTCGATGCCTTCAACCACGATCCCTCAGCTGTAACCAGTGGAACCCGTAAACGCCATGGATGGAGAGTGGTCGAGGACATACATGCACGGGTGCTTCGACAACGCGAGATTGTCACAAGTTTCCTCTCGGGAGTCAGGACTGATGGCGATACGGTCTCTATACCAGAAAATGTCTTGGAGAAGCCGATCTCCACTCTCATGGAGAAGTTGCAAGCACTTGAAAGCGAACGAGAACCTCTACAGGAGCAAGCTGACAAAGTGTCACGGATGCTGACCGAAGTCAGGGCGTCTCATTCTACTGTCAAAGAAGAATACAACGACGCTCTGTCTTATACGTCCGTTGTTTATCCAGAGGTCCGTCTCCATCCTTCCCTCACGTTCGCCACGTTTACCTTGTGAAATTTCAGCTTTCGCATATTGTAGCATTAGAAGAAAGCTACAGAGATCAGTATCAACAGGTCTGGGAACTTGGCATGGATGCTTTGACTTTCATCCTCGATAGGATTGCCCCATTCTGGAGAATATATGGCAAAATTATAGGGGAGGATATGCAGGACTTTATAATCATTCCCTGGTACCGAAATGAGTTCACTGGAGAATCTAAACGCTATGCGGTGCAATCGGTCCCCCGTCGCTCTCTTCGTCATTGGGTTGTACTTTTCTGCCTCGGTGCCCTCACTTTCTTCGTCACGTTCTTGCAAGCACGGACAGCGATCACATTAGCATGGCATTATCGACTTCTATGGATCGACAACCAAGTATTCCGTTGGGCAATTATGCCTTTTTTCTGGGTTGTCATAGTCATTCAGTGGCTTGCTCTTATGTTCGAGATTTGCGTTGTCCTGCTGCACGTTGCTGTCGTCGCGTGGTGGTTGGGATGGTTTATTGGGATATGTACATGATTTTCGTAGTCACTTGGTAGCATCTACGCATACTAAATATTGTTATCTATATCCTACGAGTTGTTCATTTTGCTAGGCATTCCCTTTCAGGATACCTTGTCAGTTGAGATATCAGGGATTGTAGTGGGGGGGTTCACAGATTCCGGCAAAGGCTGTACAGTGGACAACTTGTTAGAAACGGTCACCTCACTAACTTGGGAGGTTTCCCCAATTCGCCCTCCTTCCACGCACGGTCGACAATATCCTGGATATGCGGTCAGACTGACAGCTGAGTATGATAGGGTCCTCCGCTTACTCCCTCCCATGATCAGTGGCACGTTTGCTTGACCACATGCGAAACAGGCAATCTTCGCGGGAGGAACTTGACTCTTGGGCTGCGCTTGCCGCTTGCGCTTTGTCATTAGAGAACCGGGAGGGTCTTGTGCAGATTTACGTGGTGCGGACCTCCGCCTTGATCTTCCACTTTCTGTAGAAGGCCTGATTAGTTTCATAGCATATGGCGGCAGGGCAGCCTGAGACAGTTATATCAATACCCATCGGAGTGTCATATTTGCATGCGTACGTTCTGGATTTGGGTGAGTTGCGAACCTTCGGGGAGTCGGTACGCCAGGAATTTTTGTTGAGGTGATTCCTACGACAGTGAAAGTAAAAGCTTAGACAACAAGAGCAACCAAAAGTGAATCAGTATTCTCTACCATTTCCATAAGAATTTTGCGATTTGCTTCCATTTTTTCCTTGGATCCTACCCAGCGCGAAAAGGTGTCCCAGATGTATGAGCTTGCCATCTTGAGATGAAATTCGACGACCTGCTTTGAAAGTGACTCCGCTGGAGCACTGGTTTCAGATACAGGGGGATCTTGTGGTGGCGCCATGCTAGGGAACGGAATGATGGTGGAGACCGTGAGGTCACCAATCGACCCAGAATCTCCGGGTGCAGAGACAAATTCGCATATGGCGACTCCGCGAGGAAATACCCAGCGATCTGAGGGGGCTTCTCGGAACTCTATCACAATATCAAATTCCTTGGTAGGTGCTTGGTATTGGTATTGTTGTGACGCTGCGGGTGCTGTTGGCAAGGGGGTACTCGACGAGTCGGTTCCTGGTGCGCTTGGTTGTGAGGTAGTAGCAGGAACACCTGTTACCGGAGAACCTGCTAGTGATTGGATGAGTAGACCAAGGGTCTTCAGCTGATCCGGTGTTGCTCTTCCGGAAGCAGCTAGTTGTAACAAATTTGCAAGGGTTGGGTTTGACGTCGTTGCAGCGTTAACCTGAGAGATCAAGCCAGGGGGTACAGGTAAGGTGGAAGATAAAGATGACAACAGTGCATTGGATTCCCCGGCAGATGTAGACGAAGGGGATGTTAGGGTCTGTGGTTGGTGTACTGCTTGCGGCGATGGATTCCCTGGTGGCTGATACGGATACGCAAAGGTTGTTAGTTGGGAAACCGCTACTGGAAACGGGCGATAGTGCACTTCGAACACTGTCGTATCCATAAAGAAGTGGGGGCCAATTTGGAGTGTGCATCTACCGCGGTTATAGATCGTGTGGGGGGGTGGCACGACGTCAGGTTGTTTCCCTCCCCTTCCGCGACTTGAGAACTTTGGAAACATTCCACGAAGCCATTTATCCCTCGCTACGATGATGATAGTGAGCGACGGTCATGTTCTAGCGAGTGGTAGATCTAACATTGTTTCAGTGATTGCAAAATTACAAAGCTGGGCAAGGTCAGGCGGGCTCACACATAGATCGATAAATAACTGCTCGCCTTTCCGCAGGTGATTTCAGATCTGAGTGTTCACTGTCACTACCGTCGACCTCCCAGTCCGGGACGTCACCAGCGGGCAATTTCAGTGCTTGACTGCGGATCATGAGGTGTTTGTTTAGTCCTGTTGTGTAACACCCTTTAGGATCAAGTCGACGGCGTAAAATCTCCTGATTGCATTCATTACTTGCAAAAACATGAGCACGCGTGTTCGTGAGTCTTTCTGCTTGTACTTTTCCGTCATCAAGTGTACAACATAATACGTAGAGAAAGGCGGTACCGTATTCCGTCCAGTTACTAAAACGCGGCCCCGCGCCGTCGAGAACACTTCAAGACACCCTTCGGTATCGCAGGACAATCGTGCCTCACATCCCCCGCCTGAGGCCCCGCGTCCAATTCCTCCCGAGGATGCTCCTGCTGCCGTTAACTCCCCCCCATCTACGACGGTTTCGCTGCAGGGGGCTATCACGCCAATTGTTATATCCTCTTCCCGACCCGCTCCGGCACAAGCATCTGAATATCGACACCCGCCCACTGTCGATGAAACGGCAGCGTCTGCGGGGCCTTCCCATGCTGAGGTTCCGATCGGTGAACAAATTCCTCACCATCAAAGTAAAAGGAGATCGTGGTCTGAGTCGTTAGCTATCACTTCTTCAAAAAAGCTCAGGAAGGCGCGCCGACCCGCAACTCCAGCGTTTGATGCAGACCCTGGTGAGGATCTGGACCCGACGTCCGTCACTATGGCTGCCTTATGCGAAGATACGGGCCAGGGCCGCATAAGCAGCAAAGCAGCCCAAATTCTTGACAATCATCTTACCTGGAAGAAGTCCAATAAAGAGAAAAGAGTGAGGATGCGAGTGTTGATGGAGGCAAAAAAGTATGGGAGAAATGAGGATGGCGATACCGTACAAGTGAGGCGTCCAGAAGCTGAACCGGAACAGACCCCAACCGCCGGCGCAACGCCCGGGCTGCCATGTATACAGCCAGTCTCTGGAAATCTCTCCGCCGTCGAGGATACCTCCGGGCAAGGTTTCGACTATTCCAAGAACGTTTCCACTAGTCGATACAATGTTCAAGTCCGAATCGGCCCCAACGGAGAGACTATCGTCGATGAAGAGTCTTTGTTTGTTGATCGTAATGCTGAAGAAGATACCACGGAATACACCCACGTTGAGGAGTCCGACGTCACAAAGTTTGTTAATTCCGCTACATACTCAAAGCGCTTCCGCGGATCGCGCTGGAGTGCTGAGGAAACCGAGCTATTCTACGATGTAAGCTGGTTCTGTGCCGCTACCTGCGCTGCAATTGACACTGTTACAGGCTCTGTCACAGTTCGGCGAGAATTATGAACTCATTTCATACGTACTGCCTGGTCGGGATCGTAAAGCGTGTAAAAATAAATTCAAAACCGAAGATAAGAAAAATCCTCAACGAATAAATTACTGTTTAAACAATCGCAAGCCTTATGGTTTGTATCCCATTTTGAAGTCACTTGTCTTACTTACGCCCAAACTCAGACATGCAAACACTATCCCGCATGACCGGGAAGGACTTCAGTGGCCCTACTCCCGAGATACGAGCCCCAGCAACGTTGTCGTTGGCAGAGCCACAAAACAACCTGGATACCAACCAACCTTCAGCTCGAGGACAGACCGTGGGTTCATCGTCGGCTACTGTTGAGCACGTTGAGGAGGTGGTCGGGGACATTTCTAGTTTCGATCCGGAGTGAACAATATCGCTAGAAAGATCACTTTTGTTCTGATCAACTGGTTTCAGATGCCTACATTTGAGCCGGGGTAGCTCAGCTGGGAGAGCAACAGACTGAAGACATGGTCGTTTTCTGGAGGTCCCGTGTTCAATCCACGGTCCTGGCATTTATTTTCTTCATGTTTGGCTGTAGTATCTCAAGATGACATTCTGGAGGGGCTCAATTCTGAATCATGCTCAGCGTTCATCGTTTGCTTGGGTTTTTTCAACACTTTGTTACCTTGAAGGCGGATCGTCGTAGGTAGTACCACGAGTACTTCCTATCAAAGTGTGGTATGTATGTCCTCGGCTCTCCACGAACCGGAAATTCACCTGCAGCTTACTTACTGTAAGTGGGGTCGAGAATCGGCGGACCAATTACCTGATCCGCTACTGTGATGCGTTTCGTCAAGTTCAGTGGAAGCTACCTCACGTGACAAACGCGTCCGTCCTATTTCAATGTGGACACTTCCAGATAACCCACACTGAACATCGTCCCAATAAACATGGCCCCACGTCGTGCTACTGCGCTCGAGGAGAGCATGCCTCCACCCAGCCGGCCAGAGAGTCCTCCAGTGATCGACGACATCGAAGAGGTAAGCCATACAAGTCCCAACTCCATCGCCATCGACCGGACATTGACTTTTCCAGACGCCTTTCTTCGACAACGTAGACGAGCTCCAACAACAGGTGGGATGATAACTCCCTAACCTCTGGCAGTTCTGACCTCGCCAGGGCATAAACGTGCAAGATATTCTCAAACTCAAGGTAAGCTCTCTTATCTTCTACCTAACCTATCTCACGCGTTTTTCAGAGCGCAGCAATTCATACTGTGTCTGGGGTTATGATGACGACACGTCGGCAACTCCTCAAGATCAAGGTCCGTACCTTCGAGTCTCTGCAAGTGTTCATGTTCATCGTTGTCACGTCGTAGGGCATGTCGGAGGCCAAAGTCGAAAAGATCAAGGTAACAGTGTATATGCGCTCCGGAACACTCGGCCTTATTGTTCCTCTCATTTAGGAAGCCGCGCAGAAAATTGCGGTAACCGACCTGTCTCGAACGTGATATAAGAACTCACCCAGTACAGGGCTCTTCGTTCGCGACAGGAGTTGAAGTTCAAGATCGCCGGAAGCGCGTCCTTGTGATCAGCACGGGTAGTAAAAATGTAGATGCCATTCTCGGAGGCAAGACGCTTCGTCTCATTAAAAAGAGCGGAAATTAAACTCTCAGATAGGCGGGATCATATCTCAGTCAATATCAGAAGGTAAGTATCTCGATGGTCGTCGAATCCAATGAAATCTCAGCCGGGAAGTATATGGCGAGTTTCGCACGGGAAAGACACAGATGGCGCACACAATGTGCGTGGTAGCCCAGCTCCCCCCTGAACTAGGAGGCGCTTCAGGGAAGGTAGGTCGCCTATATTCAGAACAACGCTGTTCTCCTGCGGATAATTCGACTAGGTAGCATACATTGACACTGAAGGCATGTGAACATATTCCACCCTATTACATCCAGCTCATAGTCCTCCAAGGTACCTTTCGTCCTGATCGCATTCGGTCGATTGCGGATCGCTTCGGCGTAGACGGGACTATGGCGCTGGAGAATATTCTCTACGGTGTGGAGGAATATCGTCTGTTTGACTACTGCTCATAAATTACTTGAAGCCCGAGCATTCAATAGTGAACACCAGGTTATAGTTCCCAAGTTGGTTTTTTCCGGACGCTCACATTGAATCTGCAGATGGAACTGATAAATGAGTGCTCCCTTCGTTTTGCTGAGGACAAAGACTTCCGGCTCTTAGTACGTCGGTTCCTGGTGTGTGGCATTGACATCTGACTTTTGATAGATCGTCGACTCCATTATGGCTCTCTTTAGAGTTGACTACTCCGGAAGAGGGGAATTGAGTGAAAGACAACAGAAGGTGCGCGTATACTCAAATACACAGCGCTAAAAAAGATACCCATACATGAATACTGTAGCTTGCTCAGGTAGTATTCGCGTGCGCTAAGTTACTGAGGATCGTCGTAATCACTGTTGCAGGTGCTCTCCAAGCTCACAAAGTTAGCCGAAGAATACAACGTTGGTAATCTGATCCGTTTGCATTTTATTCTTTGACTATCCCTCGAATAGATCGCAGTGCTTATTACAAATCAAGTTCAATGTACTACCCTGAGTCATCACTCTCCCCCATTTTGTTGTTATCTAACGACCCCTAGCCGACCCCGGAGCAACCATGACTTTCGTGGCTGGTGGTGCTCTAAAGCCAATCGGAGGACACATTCTCTCGCATTCTTCGGCAACTCGTATATTCCTGCGGAAGGGTATGTACACTAGAAGTATTGAGGACGAGGAGGCTGGATCGAACTCATGCGCTGTGTTTTCGACACAGGTCGCGCGGAAGAGCGCGTTGCTAAACTGGTTGACAGCCCTGATCGCCCCGAAAGCGAGGCCTCCTATAAGCTTGATGAAGGTGGATGGACCGATGTTTGAAAGTCTTAGTTATCCACAAGCGGCTGCATCTCGTTTCTCAATGCTAACTGCCGTCTTTGTCCTTGATGGATGTACTAGATCTCGGTGTATGAATCGGCCCGAGATCCCTTTCTTTCTTGACCCAAAAATATCTCAATACACATGTTCTCAGCTATTCAGCGTAGTTGGACACCCCAATGAAACCGGTGTAAGTCCTTGTTATAAATGCCACTCTAATGGGGCCATCAGTCAGGCCAGAATCCTGATCCTGACACTTCCTCGGATGTACCTTGATGCTCTCCTTTCGACGAATACTAACTGGAAGCGTAGCGGCGCGCACGCGCCAAATCCCCGACTCCAGGGCAAAGACATACTGTTGGCCCATTTTGCCCAGAACACGGTCGCGTGATTATTGGTGTCGGCCTGCTAGAGACGTGTTACTATATGTCAAGACATTGTACACATCATGCAACACTCCTCTTGTATCTGCTTGGTTTGCAGTATCACTGTAGGCGAAAGCATGTGTCCCTTTGTTTCAAATGTCACCCTTTGCAACGTCTGGCATTGCATGTATATGACTTGGAGAGTTGGCTGCCACTATCCAACAGGGCATGAAAAAGGCTGATGCGGCCCAGCAGGTTTCGAACCTGCGCCCTCGAAGAGGAACAGATTTCTGGTCTGTTGCCATAACCACTTGGCTATAGTGCCATACTTGGCATGCTACTGACGCAAACGGCAGCCGCCAGCGCGGGATGAGCATCGCGGCGGCGAGAAAACAGTTTCAAAGATGAGGTTTGGTAACTTCAGGTCTTACACATAGTGGTCAAGGCAACATTTGTCGCATGGAGTTGTATGAAAAAGTCAGGGCATGAACCTGCACCATGATCAGATAGGACCGGATCTAAGAGTCTCTTGTAACATATATATACTGCACGAAGCACGAAGTATGCATCATGCATTGAACACTCTTCCCCGAGTCGCCGTATAATTCCCACAGCTACCAAGAAGGTCCCAGAGGTGACGGGAACGAGTGGGACGATGCGAACCGGCGGTGATGACAGCGAGGACGAGGGCGAATAGGCCATTGCGTCGACGTCGCGTGTGGAGGGAAGATGGGCAAGGTAGGCAAGGACGAGGCATGCGCGAGGCGCGTCGTCGGATGCAAGTGCATGAGCATACGTGCGCACCGTGACACATTACTGTCCAAGTTACTGCCTGCGTACAGCCGCGTGCTTGCGCACATGCAGATGTGGTGGTGTGGGGTGTGGCATGGCCGTGGTGGAAGGTCGATGAGGCCTGTCGTCCTATGAGAATATTTTGTGTTGGGGACTTGTGGTTCTCGTGATGAACTTGCAAAATATCTTTCTGTTTGCAAAGGTCCCAATGAGTGGCCATGAAAGATTCACACGCGACAAGTTCATTTGCTGATGGGAAAAAATTCTGGCATGCAAAAAACCCTCCTCCACTTTGTGGGAGTCGGGGATCAGGTAAGTTAATCACAAAGGGTTACACGAGAGTGCACGTTGTTTAGTCAAAACACGACCCACTGAGACTCCGATCAGATGGATCAATCGCTTGTAGCAGGCGCACGTCCAGTTGGGCCCACGGAAAACTTTGAGCTCTCACCGGATAGACATTCAAACAAACGGTAGCATGTGGTGCACAGAAGCAAGTTCGTGTCCCCTTCTTGTCATGCTCCGCACAAAAGGTTATCCAGATAATGGATGGTCTGCAAATCCGTCTTTCCACGTTAACATGCTGATTGTCACCAGCACGTTGTTCAAGCCTGAGCATCACTAGCCCACTCAAAGCATGACATGACTTTACATGACATTGGAAAGCATTACAAAGGCATGTCAAAAATTAAATCTTAGCAATGTAATCTCATATAATGCCAAACCAAGCTTTAAGACTGCTGGTGATAAGTTATTCGTCGGCGTAGCAACTCAATTGCGCCTTGCCACACCTCTACCCTGGCATCGAAGCATGCATTGACTTGCCGTTGCAATACTCCTACGAAAACACCACCGTACTCACTGATTCATGCTGTAACGTCGTGAAAGGCGGCCTTGTGTTACAAACTCAGTATTGGAATACTTATACTGGTTTGGAGAGGTTTGGACAACTGCTGCCTTCTGGAAGCTGGGGTATCGCGGCCTATCGCCAGACAACTGTGATGGGTGAGGAAGCATCTCGTATATAATTCTTGCTTTTACTGACTGCGTGTGCAAGTTCCTATGACCAATACTGCGATCTAACGAGGCAATACGACCCATCCCCATCCCCAGCAACCCTTCCCGGTGGTACTGTCGTTCCTCCATACAAGGGTCCTAGCGTTAGGACGTTCATCGAAGATTTTGGGCGATTCGATCTGTTGAGGTACAGTGAGTACAATACGCACAGGTCAAGTCGTCAACGATTGATTGTTACATTCCTAACAGTGGACACTTTTTGGATCAACCAAGGTGCACCAAACGACGAGTTCTGGGCACATGAGGTCCGTGATTGCCCGACCGAACTGTACTAGGAGTTAACTAACGAAGGCGGTAGTTCTCCAAGCATGCGACGTGCACCTCAACGTTTGATGTTGCCTGCTACGAGCCTGGTTACAAGGAACACCAAGAAGTGGTCAACTTTTTCGAGGCTGTAACGAAGGTGTTCCAAATGTACCCAACTTACAACATGCTAGCCGCGTACGTGCCACTTCGCGAGGCTCCGATTCTAAATATTGACTGGTTTTCAGACCTGGTATTCTCCCCTCTAACAAAACAACGTACACCCTTGCGCGGATCACCAATGCTTTGTATTCGCAGACTGGTGCAATCCCTTACCTTGGATGCAGCAATAATGGGTCTGTTCTTGACGAGGTTTGGTACTTCCACCATGTCTTGGGCACGGTGAGTACTCTGCTGGCGGTGCCCGAACGGACTCGACGTTTTTACCACAGGAACAATACGGGCACTTCAAGACGGTCTAATCGACCTGCAACGAGGATGATATCTGGTACTATGAACGATCTCCTGGATCAGAGCATATAAATAGCCTGTGACGTATGAAACGCGACGGGTCATGTGACTTGCACGACGCGACGCGGTGAACAAATATGTAAAAACAATTTCAATAGGCTGTCTATGTGGAGCGTCATGATACTTCTAGTGTGGAAGGCCACCTTCACTCTTACCACCACCTGTGACCTCGGACATGACTGTTCGACTTGATCTCGATGCACCCGTGGCAGAATCAAGCACTCGGAGGGCCCTCCTAGATATTTCGCTTGCAGTGGCCAAGTGCAAGAAAATTGTGATAGTCACTGGGGCCGGCATCTCGTGTTCGTGCGGGATACCAGTAAGTCATCGTCTGGCGATGTCCCAGCGTCTTGACAAAATCAACGTTTCATCAGGATTTCCGCTCATCAGACGGCTTGTACGCGCTTGTTAAACAGCAACACCCCGACGTCGTATTAAAGGGTCGGGACCTCTTCGATGCGTCGCTGTTTCGTGACAAAACATCAACTGCTGTATTCTATACTTTCATCTCTCAGCTCAAGCACCGCATCGACTCTGCCACACCTACACCGACACATCGCTTCATTAAGACTCTTGATACCAAACATAAGCTGCTGCGTTCCTACACGCAAAACATCGATGGCTTTGAAGAAAAGGTCGGACTCCGTGGCAGCTCAAGCCAAGGAAATGCGTCCGGAAAAGGCAAGTCGAGAGTGAGGGTCGCCGAAGTACGCAATGTCCAACTACATGGAGATATCCATCGCGTCCGCTGTGTCCTGTGTTCCGTGGATCTGCCCTGTACAGAGGATTATCTGGGCATGTTCGACCAGGGGATGGCTCCGGATTGCCCAGAGTGCAAGCTACGTGGTGAGTACTTGCCCATCGCGTCATTTGGAAACCATGCCGACTATTATGTTTCCCAGCGGAAGCACGCTTGGCTAGGTCAGCTCGACCTCTCAAAGTCGGCAGCCTGCGCCCAGCCATCGTGCTATATGATGAAGTACATCCACTCGGGGACGATATTGGGTTGATTCAGACCCATGACATTTTACGGAAACCTGATATGTTAATCATCATGGGAACTTCGCTGAAGGTTCATGGGATTAAAAAACTCGCGAAGGATTTCGCGAAAGCTGTTCACGCCTCGAAAGCATCCACCACAGGTACTCCAAGATCGGCCAAGAACTGGCAGGGCAAGGTTATCTTCGTGAACAAGACTCCACCGGGAAGCGAGTGGGAGGATGTGATCGATTATCATGTTTCTGGGGAAACTGATTGTTGGGTGGAAAAGGTTCTCGAGGATTGGAAAAAGATGCGGCCATCAGATTGGGAAGTTCAACAAATGCTGGATGTTGACGGTGTGTTCAAGGTTATGAAGGAGTCAGCGTCTGTTGTGACGAAGAAAAAATGTAAGTTCACGATCTTCACCTCGGAATACATTATTCATATGTGCTACAGCCGTATGCAGGCGAAAATCATTCGCGGAGAATGCTCGCGGAGAAGATGAGATTTCGCCTACCCCTCTATGCAAACCACCATCGAGTGCACCGTCGTCACCTCTTAAACGACGGCAATCGGGTTGTCACTATTCTGATGTCGAGTCAAGTCCACGGAAAAGAAGAGGGGTGTCCAAGGCTGGTTGCTCGAAAGGGCTGGAGATGGCAGAAAGACGCCTCCTGTTTCTGGATACGACGAATTCCACCTCACAGCTCGACAGCCCGAAAGCACTTGAATCACGGCCCTCGAGGACGTCCGGGTATCAGGCAAGGAGCCGAACATTGTCGAAAGGGTCTTCTGTCAAGATACCCAGGAGGAGCGCCACAGGCGGGGAGGTATGGGTAGAAATCAAGAAAACATAAATAAAGGCAACCTGGAATGTACATTAGCATTGCATTTTACATAAGTAGATCGTCTCGAGTGTCATTGCCAACCATCTTCATGATAGTCGCCGCTACTCTCGAGCTCACATCAACAGGAGATCACAGAATTGCAGACTGAATAAGGTAACTACAGGACAACAAGACAATATTTCCGACACCCAGCTCACTCACTAATCAACTCGGATACACTCCAATCCTCAAAAGAACCGTCCGGTAGATATCGTCGGATGATCAAGGGAATTTTTCGTTGTGAGAGTTCCTTGATGGCAATCTGCAAGGCATCTGTCTCACCATCCAAAGGAACGAGAACAGGGGCATTCATGCTTGTTCGGAACGCAGTCGGTGAGCCAGACAAAGGGAGGATGGGTCGAGAGACATACCTGATTTGCAATGCCCGGGTTCCCAGTATTCGCGCTCGCTCGTACTTGGTGAGGTAAGGGGTAGTTACTCTGACTTTATTTGGTTGTCTTTCGCCTTGCAAGCCAGAGGGGGCGGGCTGCTGAGGTAACTGCTCCTCCCCGTTCGCCATTTCTTGGTCATGATCGGCACCATTGATACCATTGGGATGAGAGACCTCGCCATTGGCGTCTTCCCCCTGCTCCTCGGTCTGTTCACCCTCTGGTAGCTCATTCGCTAGGAGATCATAACTGTCATCCTGTCCGCGTTATGAGCGCGATGACTATTCTGAAGTACCACTTGCACGCACGAAAGCGCCATCGTTAAAACTGGGCAACGAGTCAGCAATGTGCCTCTTAGTGGACGAGACAAGGGTACGAACCTCGGACCACCATAGTCGTAATCATCCCCTCCGCCGCCGCCGTAGCCGTCGTCGGACATTCTATATGTATGTCCCTGCGGACGAGCTTTGGAGAACTTTTCAGCGAGGCTTTGGAAAGGAAGGTAGTTTGGTTGTTACGTAATCCACTACACTTCTTCGATGTGTTGCAAAGCGTCGACGAGTTTCTTCCATTCCATTCGGATGACCATAGTTGCACTACCGTCGTTCTCCACACTTTTTAGAGCGAGTATGTGTTGTTCGTGCTCACCCAGCTGTAGCCCGAATTTACTCTCGAGGCGTCGTCTTCTTCGCTGATCAAACGGCACTCAACCACAAACTAGTATGTTAAGAAGTATGGTTGTCTTATTAGCTTGTTCTTCGAGAACGTTGATCTGATTGTTCCTTTAAACCGTTGCGATGTTTCTTCGAGCAAACTCGGGGCTGAGATTCCATATCGGCCGGACCGTCCCGCTATCGAGCCCGTAAGTAGCTAATCAGTAACCTTTGCTAGGTCTTCGGGTGCTTCCCGATATTATCACTGGCCAATTGGGAATCGCCTGATGGTAGTGGCTTTCGTCTTCCCGTTGTTTTCGCTCAGGTCCTATAATGCAAGAGAGAAGAGCACAGAAATATATAGAGTGACTGCCAACCACACGCACGGCACGTATTACACCTTTCGCGGAAGATTGATGGCCGACAGACCCGTTGAAAAAAAAAAATGTGAATGCGACATATTGTTCTCGGAATGCCAACTTGATCATTCACTACACTTGTCCCCCTCGCTCCCAACTTCATTCCGGGTTCCAATACATTTCTACGTACACCTCTTCCTCCATCTCGATAGCGTACCATGCCTCAACAAAGACTGGGTCGATCATGGGGCACTCGCTTTGATTCCCTCACATCCTCCGACTCTCTTTCCTCCAACCCTGAAAGCGTGGTTGCGAACTTGCACCGCATGTCTTCCCCGCCGCGCAGCATTTCAGCTGACGAGGGTCATAGTGTTCACGACACTCGTGACAGGATCCTTCAGGACGCGAGCATCTTCATCGGGAGGTACGTGACAAGCCTTTACTATATACCCCGCTGATAACAACTCCGTCAGCCTGCCTTCCAACATCGAGCACCCCGAACTAACGAGCATGTTGTCTCAGCACCTTTCTGAGCATCCTCAAGTCAAAGGCATCAAAGTTGTTCGCGATTCCAAAGGTGGCACCTGTGCATTCATCCAATGTCAGGTCTGTCGTTCTCCACGACGCACCTATCTCGTTGTCTCCTAACCCGCCGCCGATTTAGGATTCTGAGGCAGCCTCCATCCTCTTGAATAATCTTCATGCTGCTGCACCGCAGCCGTTTTTGGGTCGGTATCTTCGATACGAACCCGCCCGCGCATTCAAGACTCTACTCATCTCATACCGGTGAGCAATTTTCCTCCCGCATCATACCCTCAGATATATGCACGAACAACGGCGCATATATGCATGTTGTACTTTCGAGTCTGTTAGTCTGATCTATATCGTAGGAGCCCCAGACAATATATTCGACAAAGGGATGTTTCCAAGAAAGCAAATTTCCTGCCTACCGATGACTCCCGGTTCATCGAGCTCCAGTTACCGAATGCCATGAGAATCATTAGGACACCCGGAACCAGGTCAGAGTGCATTTTCGCATTATTTTCAATTCTCTGATCAATTATTCTAGGCAGCTTACCATCCTGTACAACTCAGATGCCTTGGACGTTCCACCTACTGGAGGGACTGACCATAGTTTATTGCTCCTGCCTCTTCTTTACGACGCTGAGGTAACGTTGGATTTTTCAAGGAGTCATTTAACTCATTTTTCGAATGCAGTCTCTGTTGCGGATTACATCCGTATTTGGCGTCGTCGATTATTTTGCGCCTTACGGGCATGGAAGTGAAAATGGTCAAGTATCCGCGAATTTTCCACCCCCTCACGATGGCCCCCGCTCGCCTGATATGGATCCTGGCTGCTGGAAAGTGAAATGGGCGCATCGAGACGACTGTGTTAGCGCCCTCGTGGTATGTTGCCCAAGCTTGTTATATCCGTGAATCCTGATTCCATTCGCCGTCACAATTAAAGACACTTCGCAGAATTCCTCATTTAACAGTTACATGGGCTCATCAGTCGAATACAGCTCCTCGCGAGCAGGGACTTTATAATAATCCGCGCGCATTTCCAGCGTCCCATTCTTGGCGTAGTCGTGGGGCGGGCCTTCCTCCGCGCTCAGCCTCAAGTTTTTTGCCGGCTAGCCACACTTTTCCTGCCCTTCGCACTACCGAGGATCCCTCAGTCGTTCAACATCCGTCCGATGTTAAAGTTGCTGTCCCGAGCTCTGGGTGCAATGTCTGGCAACAGGAAACATGCACTGAACCAAATAATAGAAACATGCTTCCTTCTCAGTCATCTCGACCAAGAGCACTTTCATTGACGCACCACCGACCTCAGGCGGCGGTGTCACTTCCCTCGCGAGAATCTACTGGGCAACTGTCCTTCATGAATTGGGAATCGACTCATCGCGCCCGGTGGGCCGACAATGTTGAGTCGATGGAATCCAGATGTGGCCCGAGGTTAGCAGTTCGTTTCATCTCGGAGCATTGGTAACACCCTTTGTGTAGTGTGGCTGGACCCAATCTCACGTCTTCGCCATACTTTGGCCACCACATCACGTCCTCAGACAGCGGCTGTCATACTTCACAAGAGGGTCATAGTCAAGAAATCGATGTAGGCATTCCCCACACACCTGACTTTGGGACTCCATCTCCTATCACGCCGAGAACCCCTGGGTCATTTATGCTTCGCACACCTACCACTGCCAGCTATATGGGAGATTTCCAAAGCATGTCTTTCAGGGACTATGATAGTCAAGGTTCACTCCCGCAACTCTCGCAAGAGAAGCGGGATGATCATGTTGTCGATCCTACGACCATCTTTGTCGGTGGTCTAGAAATGTTTGGACCAAATGCTTGGGATGAAGGCAAGGTCAGGGCGTTATTCTCAAAATACGGAGGAATTGAGGCAGTCAAGGTTATTCGACCAAGTATGTTTTTTCGCTCGTCGGCGTATCCATGATTAATATATTTCCCAGGTAACAAACGCTCTGCGTTCGCGTTTGTCAAGTTTAATAATACAGAGGCACCTGCGAGAGCCGTAAAGGCAGAGGTGAGTCTGTTTCCACTTGGCTATTCGCATCTGAACTCAACCTCATAGCACAATCGGATGCTTGACGGCCGTTTGATTCGTGTGCAACTTCGAGATTGGAACCCGGCTTATCGCCCTTCCTGGCGACCAGGGCCCAACAAGGAGTCGGATTCACAACCACTCGGTTCCAGCGATGACCTTAGTGTCGATCCGAAGCCGCCTAAACCCGGCATCGTTGATATTGCCGTCCATATGGCAGATCTGCAACTCACAGACTCGCCGACTCAACCTGCTCCACCATCCAGTACTGAACCCTGCGATCTGAACGAAGTACAGGACGAGACTGGAAATCCACCGCCTGAGGCTCCTTCTGATGATGACCCCGAGTGTGGTTCAATCAAAGAAGTCCTGGGGACGGAAAAGTCGCTCGAAATCAAACAGGGTCAGCCTGCTCTACCGGATACGACGCTTTTGTCTTCCCAGACATCTGTGGTACCAGCCCCTGCCTTGCCGGGGGCGTATCCAGCACCTACTATCCAGTACTATCAGGGATGGATCCCAAATTACCCCCCACCGTTTCCGTACCAGATGCCTTTTGCAGGTCAACCTTTCCCTGGCTATTCCATCCCTCCACCCGTAGCTCCGCCCGTTCCGCAGAGCGGCGGGTCAGATGGCAGTGGAACTCCCTCGAACACCCCAATTCCGTTTGGTTCAGCCAGCGGAGCATATCCAGTATGTAGCTGGCAGGGGTTCTTTTCGCATGCTAACCGTTCTGTAGACATTTATGCCATATCCTCCTTCGCTTGGGCATAGCTCCGATTCGGGCCAGGCCACTGCAGGTCACCTGGGAGTTGCCACCAATCCTACTCTACTTCACACACAAGCTCCTCTAATTCCGACTGGGTTCATCCAGGGCGATCAAGGAATGCTTGTTCCTGTCTATCCGCCCGATGCACTGAATCAATACATGGCCGGAAATCAAGAACAAGGTCAAGTTCCTACCAGCTCTGGATCTGCTGAGGGGCAATCTCCAGTGACTTGGCGCCCGTATCCGCCACCTCCTATTCGCCCACAGGCAGTCATCTTTCACTCCTACATCAATCCACCGCTGACGACCCCGCCGCCTCATCATGTGGGGGCTCACGGATGGATACCAAGTCATGCGTGGCACGGTGTCACGCCACAGTTAGGGAACCCCCATGGAGTGGCTGGTCGCCGGATCGCGTCATCGCCCGCTGGAGGGCCAGCCTCAATCCCGATGGGCTCGACTTTTGAGCGCAACTTGGTACCTCCTCGCCGGCAATATCGTCGAGACAACCATTCTCAGCATCACAAAAATAACTTTGCTCGTGGTACAACTGGACGGTTTGGCAAAGGTTCTTTTGACGCGCCGCGATCATTATCGGATATTAACCAGCCATCGGTTCCTCAGATAGCTATACCAGAGACACCCATCGACGCTAATTGGCAGCGCTGGAGCACGGATTAGAGTGAGCCTGCGTAATTCCTGAACTCTTACTCTCCTTTTCGTTTTGTCCATTCATTCACACTCCTTGACACGTTTTTTTCGAGCTTGAACACATACATTCGCCTACCACGGTACGCAATCCTAGGTGAATTTAGACTATGACATGTCGCCCTTCCCTACCTCGATCTTTTGTACCGCCTCTGGCACATTCTGTTCCATTCCCTTGCATTGTGTGCTCGAATGTTATCCACACCCTGATGTGCGGGGACACCTCGAGTCACCCTTCCTCGGCAGTTTTTCATCAAGTCTCAAAGGGCGAACCTGCGTTGTGTTCGTGTGAGCTCGATGCCGGCTAGCGAAATGCTCCGAACGCGTCGGGTATGGCGCATACGTGTTCCAACTAAAACGTGACCGCGGATCAAGGCAAGACTGCAAAAGGAATGAAGAACAGGTGTACGAGCATGATGTCATCGGTTTGATCGTCTCTTACGTTTGAGACGTGAAAGACCACACAATCTCAGGGCGGCGTCGCGGCGCCGACTGTCCTAATCCAAAGGTATATGGAATATCAAAACATCAAAAATTTGGCTATCTGTCCGAGTGGAATTCAAGTAAAAGAATCGTCATCGAACAAAAGAAAAAAAGTACATTTACTTGTCGAACGAATGACACACGAACGAGAAAGCGTGATTATGCTAATGTCGGGTCCGTTGAGGGGGTATGCGACTGGGTGAGATACGTGAGATGCAATGTAATCAATGAGCGTGAAGATGGGGCATCTGCAACAGTGTCAGCGTTGAGTTCGACGAGAACACAGTCACAGGACGACATACATGGAATCGTGAAATACACCTGCTGCAAACGCATGCGTAAAGTGATTATGCCTAGGACAGCGGCGTCTAAATAACTATTAGGTGGTGGTGTAAAACGTGGTCGTGCGTTGTATACTGCGACAAGACTGGTCAGTCCAACAAGTAGATGTCAGTCAACCAACACCTTGCCTTTACAAACAAGAGGAGATATGGACGCTACGTGCGTGCTTGCTATGTTCGTTTGTTTCCTGTGGTCCAGGATAAATGTACACTGCCTGCTCCGGCAATGTAGACTTTGGCGCGCACACGACATACCTGCAGGAACAATAAGATCTCTGACACGCGCGCGGAAAATCGTACGTACAGTGTCTGCAACCTCTGCTTTCTGAAAGTTGATCTGCAGATCACCATTGGGCATTCTCGTGATTTGATCAACTTCACCGAAAGACTTGCCATATTGAGAAAGAAAAACATGAGGAAGAGCCAAGCAGATTATGTGACACCACATACCTGACACCATTTCTGAATAGCGTCCAAACGCCTGGTGTCATTCAGCGCAATACCACTAACGACAAGCTTCTTTTTGGTTTGTCTCGTCGGACTGCCCAGCGAAGACAAAGAAAGTCGAGGCGCGCTGGGCTTCCCAGAGAACAAGACGTGTGGCTGCGAATCGTGGGGCTCCTCCATGAGGATCGGACCTAGACCTGACTGACTGTATCGAAACTTGGAGGTAAATGGTAGACGGATCGTTCCACCACCCCTTGGTGAGGAGGGGAGCACCATTTGTCGCTCTGGGAGATGTGGCGCAGAAGCGGGGTACAGTGGCCGCAGGGACGGAGACGATGCGGAAATCCTGTCACTTTTGAAACAGGGTTGGGACACCACCCCCCCAGCCTGTGAACGGACACGGAGTGAACTAAAAAGGGACGACGGCTTTGATGGCGGTATAGATGGTACGGGAGATCCGCCATCCTCATGCATGGACATGGTAGTAGGGGTGGTGACGGAGGAACAGGTGGTAGAAGAAGATATACTTGGCCGCGATCGTGATCGGTCGGTGAGAGTGTCTGCGGGGCTTATAGGTGCGTCCGTATCCGGGATGGATGCGGACGAAAAGTGACCCAGAACACTCGGTCGCCACCGCCACGAAGACGCACGGGGAGCAGTGGAAATTTGGGGTGCATTGCGTGGTAGTGATGTTTGGAGACTTGTGCTTCGTGAATGATAAGATGAAGCACTTGTGCCTGAAGTGAGATCGCCACGGGATGGTTGATGGAACACAGACAGTCTAGAGGGACTGCGGGATGAGGTGGTCCTTGGAGATGGTGATACAGACCGTCTCAAGAGATGAAAGTGTCGTAATGATTGAGGAGGGTTGATAAGTCGGATTGTTGATCGGGGACTAGCTATATCTGTGGGCGCAGAGCCGTGCGACAGCTATTGTTGATACATCAGGTGACGTGCCATGAAAGAGCCCGAGATTACGAACCTGGTCATACAGTGGATCTTCTGGGGGACATTCTAGCGCAATGTCTTCATCGACAACAACATAGTCATGTATGCTATCAGCGTCTTCTAAGCTGCGGCGGACGGCTGCCATGCTCAGATGGGGGTAAGCGAGGTATGGATTGCTCTGGGTACCAACTGGATCGACATCCGAAAGATCAAGGACGTCCGAGTGAGTAGATGTCTGGAGTTCCATTATCCAACGGGAGAGACAACTGGAACGGCGGTGGAGGGGCTGCGGGGGCTGCACTGTGGAAAAGAGGTCGGCGTCGACGAGGATTGGGGACGCGTCTGCTCTGCGAAGAGTCATGGTGGAGGAAGGAGAGCCCTCTCGGACGATGGCGGTATCCTCTAGAAGAGATTCAATGAGGAAAACACGGTCGATATGGAAGGAAGTTTACATACGGGAAGGAGAGGGACAAGGAGGGCAAGGGAGGCTGAGGGTAAAGTCATTATAAAGATTCGAAGTAACCGACTTGGGTCGAGGTTGAGCTGAGATCGATGTTGAGCCGAAAGTCAACGAAGTGCGGCGGGTGAGCTCAACGGGCATCTGAATTGAAAAAGGCGCGGGTGAACCCCCGGGGTAGAATACACGAAAACCTGGTATATGATGAGATTAGAGCGATCCGGAGGCAAGAAAGACGTGTATCAGTCGTCAAAACTCATGGAACAAAGCAAGTCATAAACGAGGCGGGAAGAACAACTTGAAGTCGAACATGATGCCTCGTCAACGAAAACGTGGCCAGAACCTTACGACAACTTTCCCAGAAATCACATCTTCTCCCGGGAAAAATGAAAAGCGAAACACACAGATCAGTTCGACTGCCTGAGATTTTGTGCAGGCCACCCTCGCTGCCAGCATCACCAGACAAGCAGACGGTGACCTTGATGATGGCGAGGTCACCGCCTCTCAACGGACCTTTTTGGACCTTTGCGGATCATCTCATGCTCACAAAATAGCACAGGCATATCTCATGCAAAGGTGCCACAAAGCGAGTAATTCGAAACCCTACACGCTTGCCACAGCGTATCCTTCTTCGACGTGCACAACACCAGCGACAACCCGGTCCGCGATACTCCCGAATAACTTGGCAGAAGACGTCTCCTGGTATTTTCTGAGAATCTCGAATGCCTTGAGGTCGATCACCCCATCTGGCCCCTCCGCGCCGCCTGAGTCTGCGGCGTCGAGTAGCGTTACCAGTTCAGTGTCGACTGGCAGAGCACCAAGAAACGTCAATCCTTCTCTTCTTGCCATCTCCTCTCCTCCCTTGGTTGAAAAGACATTGCTGATCTCGCCGCAACAAGGACATACGTAGCCACTCATATTCTCTATCAGCCCCAAGACAGGCAGCTTGACGGTATGCGTGAACGAAAGACATTTCATCGCATCCAGCAGAGCCACTGCTTGTGGCGTAGTGACAATGACGGCCGAGAGTTTTGAGTGAACGGGTGCCAGGTGCTCCAGTAGTGATAGATGCTCGTCGGAAGTGCCTGAAAATGACACACCTCAAGCTTTCCGACGCGACAATCAAAGGGAATCCACGAACCAGGTGGGGTGTCTATGACCAGATAGTCAAGTTCTCCCCATCGCACGTCGCTCAGAAACTGCCGGATCATCGCATTCTTCTTCGGACCTCTCCAAACAACGGAGTCACTCTTCTTCTTCAGCAAGAATCCTACGCTCATACATGCCAACCTCGGGTCGTCCCCTTGCTGAGCATCAGCATATACCGGAACCCATCCGTCGCTGCTTTGATGGACACCATGCCCGTCAAGTCCAAGCATGCGAGGTATAGAAGGGCCCGTCAAGTCGACATCGAGAATACCGACGCGGGGGCGGGAAGACAGAGCATGGAGACTGAGAGCGAGCTGAGTAGAGACGGACGACTTTCCCACACCTCCTTTTCCTGAACAGACAATAATGATATGTTTGACCGTCTTGAGTCGTCGCGAAACTGGCGTTTCTTGCGACATCGCCGTCGTAGACGTTGTGCGAAATTAGTTAGATACTTGCAGCGTCGTAACGTGATCATCACAACGGGCGCCATGTCACCAACATACATTATACTTGGGAAACAGCGACGTAGATTTTCGTAACGGAACCATCCTCCGCGTAAAACTAATCCCAACACCAGTCTCCTCCATCCACCTCGACTCGGAGCCCTCTTCCATCTAACAAGCCTCCATGGGATGAGACTCCCAACGAAGGGAAGATGCAAGGACAACAAACAGCGGGGAACAGGAGCAAGGCATGAAAATGGTGGTCAAAGATGAAAAAAGAGCGCATGCAGGGATAAAAAGGGAGTTGGAACATGTACCAATCACGTTATAAAAGTTGGGGAATGAACATAGAATCCGAGAGGAAAAGACCAATCTGTATCAATCGATAAAGGGCGCAAGTGGTGATGAGGAAGCTGCGTATGCAAGGAGGGAATTAGGCGGCCGTCCAAGAATTGGAGAGATTGGAACAGCGTGAAAGGAAAAAAAAGCGTCCGTACTATACATATTCTGAGGCAATAACTTCATCGATGGTACGGCGGTCGCTGGCTATCTTGCGACGCAAAGCAGTCCAGAACGGCGGAGGAACCGGAGCAAATAATTTTGGCTTGAGTTGCGACCGTATGTGCGGGTGTGATGAGGGGCCGGAATTCGACATGTCGCGCCAAGACCATTTTCCTTCTGCTCCTACGCCCTTCCCACCGGAGCATTCCGCGACCGACCATCTATGAAACGATATCCAACAGCGACCGAGCACCCTCTGCAACCTCCGCCTCCAATCTCGGTCGCACTCGGGGCGTGCCCCGCTCCAATGAAAGAAACAAGGGAATGTCACGCCTTTACCAGATATCGCCCTCCCTGCCACGAGTTGTACCACGTTGCTGCCCCACCGCACCAGGTGCATTAGCCTGCTGCTGGCGGGTGTGCGAACGAAGCCTGCGCCAACAAGTATCAGTTTCATTAATCATGGGACAAAGGAAACATTGTGAGGCACCTACATCCTATCACTCGCGCGATGTTCTTCCTCCTCTTGAACAACCTTGCGCCTGCCAGCAGTAGCCTTTTGGCTAGCACCAGTGCTACCATCGTCGGGGGCACCTCGCTGGACACTCCAATCAAAGACGTAGTCATATTGGAAGCCCTCGCGAACAAAGAGGTCACGGAAGAGCTTGCGTAGGTATGAGTAGTCGGGCTTGTCATCGAAGCGGAGGGCGCGCGTGTAATTCAGGAATATACCGAACTCGTTAGGGAACCCACGACAGAGAAGGTCTGTAGGTGTGGTCATCTTCTTCTCCATGATGCGATCGTACTTTTGTTTCTTTGTAGCGGCCTTGAGTCCCTGCCACGGGAGAGCACCACGAAGGAAGTACATGAGTACGTAAGCGAGAGACTCCAAATCATCACGACGGGCTTGTTCAACGCCCAAGTGTGTGTTGATTGACGTATAACGAGCAGTGCCGGTAAGGTTCTTGTTCTCCCTGTAGGGGATGTGGAGGTGGGTCTTGGGGTCGCGGAACTTTTTAGCCAAGCCAAAATCGATCACGTTGACCTGGTTGCCCCGTTTGCCGATGCCCATCAAAAAGTTGTCCGGCTTGATGTCACGGTGGATAAAGTTGCGCGAGTGAATGTACTCGATGCGAGATACCTACAAAATGAGGGGGGTAAACGAAAGGGTGTATGCGAGGAGGATTGGCATTACCAGCTGGTCAGCGAGGAGCAAAACGGTTTTGAGACTAAACTTGCGGTTGCAAAAGTTGAAGAGATCTTCGAGAGAGGGACCGAGAAGATCCAAGACCATTGCATTGTAATCGCATTCTGTGCCAAACCATCTGACGAAGGGCACGCCGACACCGCCTGCGAGGGTCTTGTAGACCTTGGACTCGTACTCGAGCTGAGGGTGTTTGGCCTTGACTGACTCGAGTTTGATGGCGACCTCCTCACCGGAGATGATGTTAATGCCAAGATAGATGTCACCTGTGTACTGGTCGAGAGGGATGTGAGCGGAGAAAGAGCGGCTACGCACCAAAGGAACCAGAGCCGATCTTTTTACCAAGTCGGTACTTGCCACCAACACGAAGGTCAAGCCTGTGAGCGGGTGTTTCTGCCATGAATGTATACGAATTGTTCACTAGATGGATGAAAGAGTAAGAGCAAGAATAAGAATAAGGAGTGAGATAGGGCAGGAAGTGGTGCGGAAAGCAACGTGGCTGCAAGTGATGCGAGTGAAGGTGGCTGACGTCCTACTGCGGAAGCCTAGGCCAAAGCAGATGGGTAATGACAACAGGAAAACGAGAATGACTACTTGTCAAAGGATCGTGATGGCACTCGTTGACATGATAGGTCGTTTTGGCTCGAGCTCAAAGAGTCGATGTAAACGTGGTGCCCTCGAGGCACTCAGTGTCGCTGTATGCTGTAGCGACGACAAAGAGAGTTGAAAGAGGGAAAACTCACGGAGAAGAGAGGCTGAAGGGCGAGAGGTGGAAGAAAGGCTGAAAAGGACGAAGATGTGGAGGGACAAGAGCGAGAGGGAGAAAAAGAGATGGAGGAGGACTTTGGGAGAGAAACAACACTGGCGTCTCGCGTGAGAATAAAAGACACTGCCGGAAGAAGGCGGAGTTTTAATTACTCGATAATCACCAACGCAAGCCGACGACAATTAGTTTGTGTAGCGAATCAAATGCGCTTCCTTTTTTTATGCAGCGGATAACGTGACTTTTTGGGCGCGTGAAAAATAAGAGACGTGTGCAATCATATCGCCAAGGGAATGCCAGCGCGTTCTCGTCGTCGAGCGGACTTTCCTCTCTCAATCTTTCTCTTCCTACTTCCGTCTCTCGTTTATCCATACCCAATTTCATGGCCTATCCACGCCACTACGATCCTTACCGTCCCAACGGCCAGGCGCCGCAACAAGGGTTGGTTCCCGACTATCCACCAGCAACCATCAATCAAAACCAATACAACGAATACGATACCCAATGGGACGCCAAGTCCGCCCACAGCAGCAATTTTCATGGCTCTCAAGTCCATCTCAATCCCGAATATAACATGAGCCATCCAAACCTTCATTACAACTCTCCTCCCATGAACCACAATGCTTATCAGCCCAATTACCCCCCCATGCAAAACGTGCGGGAGATGAGCACCGGCTACTCTGTCGCAAGAGAAAGGCTCATGAAACGCCGTTCCGTTCGCCAAGTCGAACTTCAGAACGGTAATTTGGTGCTCGACGTACACGTACCGAGTCACATCATTCCCAAAGGAATGTCCGATGTGGAGGAAACGACAAAGATGAGGTACACCGCTGCCACTTGTGATCCAGACGAGTTCATGCGCAGAAAGTATTCACTTCGTCCCTATCTATATGGTCGTCATACCGAGCTCTTCATCGTCATGACAATGTACAACGAAGACGAAGTCCTTTTCGTCAAGACTATGAATGCGTATGCTCTGCTCTCCGTTCAATAATACCATCTATCATCTTCCCCCAGAGTCATCAAGAACATTGCCCACCTTTGTAGCAGGAACCGTTCCAAAACTTGGGGCCCCGATGGCTGGAAGAAAGTCGTCGTTTGTGTTGTTTCCGACGGACGCAACAAAATCAACAAGCGTACCCTACAAGTTCTTACACTAGTACAGTCTGTGCATCCTCAAAACCCACCATCTTACTAACTTTCGGGCTAGATGGGTTGTTACCAAGAAGGAATTGCCAAGGACTCTGTAGCAGGCAAAGACGTGACGGCACACATCTTCGAGTAAGTGTCCCTGTCGGTGCTACTTTGACATCGATAGAGAATGCAATCTCTATCACAGATACACCACAAATGTCGTCGTCACAGAGACCGGCGAGGTTTCATCCGGTGCTTGCCCAGTCCAGATCCTATTTTGCCTGAAGGAACAGAACAAGAAGAAGTTGAACAGTCACCGGTGGTTCTTCAATGCATTTGGTCCTTTGATCAAACCTAACGGTGTGTCACAATCATCCCGGTTCGGCAGCTTGTCCCTCTGAGAAATATCATCTGCCAGTTTGTATACTCTTGGATGTCGGAACAAAGCCGACTGGCACGTCAATCTATGACCTCTGGAAATGTGAGTAATCCTTATCATCCCATTTCTTGCTGACCGCCATGCAGGCTTTGATTCACACTCAAATGTTGGAGGAGCATGTGGAGAGTAGGTCACCCTATTGAATACTAGACATATGATGAACGGAGTTCTATTCCCAGAATTTGCGTCGATACCGGTAGAGGTTGTTCCCTGTTACTCGTTAGTCCTCTGGCGGCCTCACAGAATTTCGAGGTACGGTACCCTTTTCGCTTCTACCTCCTCGTCTAACAGCCCTATTCAGTATAAAATGTCCAACATTCTGGACAAGCCACTTGAAGTATGGTGTTGGTTTACTTGATTTGCTCTGCTAACCGTAACTCCGTGACAGAGCGTCTTCGGGTACATTAGTGTGTTGCCGGGTGCTTTCAGTGCTTACAGATACAAGGCTCTTCTGAACGGCCCCGATGGTAACGGCCCACTCGCATCGTACTTCAAGGGCGAGGCAATGCACGGTGGAGGCACCACTACTGCAGGACTTTTCGGTCAGTCTACATTCTAGGTTTCCCTCTGGACAACTATTAATACACCCGTCAGAACGCAACATGTATCTTGCCGAGGATCGTATCTTGTGCTTTGAAATTGTGACCAAGAAGCATGAGGGATGGGTGTGAGTTCGTTGAACTCAGTGTCGGGTTATAAACTGAGGACTTGTAGCTTGAAATATGTGAAAAGTGCCAAGGCGTCTACTGACGTACCCACAACGGTGGGTCCGAAACTCATTCCGATATATCTCGCTGACAGTTGCGTTAGGTTCCTGAATTCATCTCACAACGTCGTAGATGGTTGAACGGATCGCTTTTTGCTTCAATTCATTCAACAATATTCTTCTACAAGATTTGGACGTCAGGGCAGAATCCCATTCGGATGCTTGTTCTGCAGGTATTGAACTTGTCCTGGCCTGATTCCAATGTGACTCAGTGATCAACTCCGTGTCACTCAGATTGAATTCATCTACAACGCTGTCCAGCTTCTTTTCACCTGGACCGCTCTTGCCAACTTTTACCTTGCCTTTTTCTTCGTGAGTACTTGACTCTTATATCTTCTTAAAGACGTTGAGCAGTGATTAGTTGGTGTCATCTGCAACAGCACCTGGTCAGAATGACGCCTTCAACTTTCTGAGCTCAGGAGTTGGTCAAATTATCTTTGAGGTATTCTTGAAGGTTGGTTATTTATATCTGCATTGTAATTTGACGAATCTGACCAACCTCTAAGCTATACATCGCCCTCCTCTTTGTTACGACAGTATGCTCCCTTGGGAATCGGCCTCAGGTGGGTTGATCACAAATCTTGGTGACAAGCGGCTAAAATACTTGTACAGGGATCGAAATGGATTTACGCAATTTCCATGATCCTCTTTGGCCTCTGCAACGTCATCACTTTGTGGTGTGCCGGCTACACAGTTTACCTCGCTGTTCCTCATTCTGTCTCTGGCTGGCAAAACATCGGCAAGTATGTACAAACCGACCCTCTGCTCAATATTGCTTGCTGAATGTCAAAAGCCTGGTGGCTACCAATCAAGCGTTCCGTGAGATCGTGATTTCTCTGGCGGCAACCTATGGCCTCTACTTCATCTCCTCATTCATGCATCTTGAACCGTGGCATATGTTTACTTCATTCATCCAGTATATGTTCCTTCTGCCCAGTTGTAAGTCTGCTTCCAATTATTGTATTATCAAAATACTGATCCGATCGTAAAAAGATGTGAACATTCTGAGTGAGTGATTTTGGAACTAGTGTTCATCAAAATAACAACTTTTGGATTGCTCTCGTTAGTGATGTATGCCATGTGTAACTTACACGATGTCACATGGTACGAATTTTCTGTCCCTATTCCGACTGGGAGCTTATGTGATACAGGGGTACTAAGGGTGACAACACTGCTGCAAAGGATCTGGGTGGCGCGAAAAAGATCAAAGGCGATGGTGGCAAAGAGATGATGGAGGTCGAGATCCCTACTGCTCGTGAAGACGTTGATCAGTTGTGGGCCGCGTCACGTGCCTCACTGAAAGTCAAACCACCAGAGGCCAAGGAACACCGTGATGCGGCAACCAAACAGTCCGACCATGATCGCAGCAGTCGGACGAATGTAGTTCTTACATGGGTCGCTACCAACATGCAAGTATCATCTTTTTCACGTCACTTCTCTCTCTAATCAATATGTGACTAGGGTCATGATCCTTGTCTTCACGTCCTCTGCATTTTTGAATTGGGTGGATCAGCACCTCGAGACCACACAATCGGCCAATTTTAACCCATATCTTAGTTTCCTTTTCTTCGCTCTGTAAGTTCTATGATAACTTGTGGGTCCAAAGTGCTGATGTCTCGCGATGCCTCGCGCAGTGCCGGACTGTCCGCGGTTCGTTTCCTTGGTTCCTTGCTGTACCTGATCTTCAGATTTTTCGGATTTTGAAAGAGTCGCGCTTTAGACGCACTGATTTCCGATGTTGATTTGTACCGCATGAGGTACTGAACTCTGGCCACCCTTGATCAATTTCTAGTTCTTCGTCACAGAAGTATCTGTATGTGGTGATATCCGTAATACTGCGTACCCTGTACCTGTACTTCTTGGGATTTGTTTCGTTCTGGATCCCATGTGACACCATCTTTTTTATATAATTGTAGATCTGAGATGGCACACGGTCCACTCTCTCCATGTGCTGGTCTTTTGAAACGGTTGGAAGGCATATCTGTGGCGAAAGAAATGTCTTGACTGATTTGTGGATCTGGCACGTCGAATCTAGCCACGAGCATAGCATTCTGGCAGGGACCGAAGGTTCAAAGCTAAGACCTACGAGTAAATGACGCACCTACTCGATCGCACGATGGCAGTCGACCGGGTATAAGCCAAACATATCTTTACTATAACTCTTGTTCAGCATACGTGCCATGGAATGCAAGGGAAAGGAACAAAAGGCCGCAGAGAAGCTGTACACATGCTTTGACTTGGTAGGTGGGACGCGAACACAAGATGATGTTCCGTCGCGCAAATTGAAAGCATCCATTTATCCACCACACTGGTGTGTCTTGCAATAGAGGTTGTTCGGTAGTGTCACGAACAGGCTCCACGACGGAATGTTTCTGACATATAATGGCTGCGGGCACGTCTAAGAATATTCATGCCTGCATTGCAGCCCCGAGAATTTGAATGCATGGTTCACTGTTCCCGAATTACACTTGTAGGAGAAGAGCAAGTCTCGTCAGCTAACCGCTGACTGCCTTACGTCCACAGTCAAAAATCGTGTAAAGCGCACTTGTTATCATCAAGTAAAAATTTATCCATTGGTTAGACCCATCTAATAATGTCCGAAGTTCCTAACCAGAACGGTTTGAGAATCACTGGGAGATCAAGACCCAATGGCTTTCCTTGTTCATCAAACCGCGCTCCGTTCTCCAGCAAAGCGATGATCAATCGTGGGATAGCGGCAGCAGTGCCGTTAAGTGTGTGTGCGAAGGGGATAGGTACTTGCGTCTGACTGGATGGTACAAAACGCCGTCGATACCGAATGTGAAGACGTCGCGCCTGATAGTCTGTGCAATTCGAAGCTGAAGAAATTTCGCCCCAGGCGCCTCTCCCAGGCATCCACGCTTCCATGTCGTACTTCCTGTACGCACTTGCACCAAGTTCCTCTGTAGGCATGTTCAAAATACTAAGAACGTGAATGAGAACATAAACAACTGTGATGAGGTTCAAATCGACAGTCTTACCGGAACGGAAAATTCAGTCCCTCAAAAATCTCTATCTGGATTCTCCGGATTTCTTCCAGGTACTGTGCACTTGAGTCCTCTTCGCATACGACAAAGAGCTCGACTTTTGAAAATTGGTGGACACGATACAGGCCACGGGTGTCAGCACCACGAGAACCAGCCTCGGCTCTAAACGAACGACCGAGCCCGACCACCTTCACGGGTAGTGTATTCTCGGCAAAAATCTTGTTTGCAAACATCCCGGTAAGGGGGATTTCGGCTGTACCTGAGAGTACAAGCTCAGGAGATGAGTCCGCAATCTGATACATTTGAGAGGCAGGGTGGTCGGAATTATAATCTCTGGGTTGGAATCCACAACGCAGGGCTACGTCTCCGCGAACTACGTCAGGAGTCATAATGAATTGAAAGCCATGCTTCAGTGCGATAGATATCGCATAGTTTGTAAGAGCGTTCTCGAGCAAAGCAGCTTCTTTGAGCAGATAGTACCATGAGGACCCTGTCACGACCGCAGCAGCTCCAAAATCGAACAACCCCAGTGCGTGGCCGATAGTAACATGATCACGTTCCGGGGCGGGCGGTGTGACAGGGGGACCATGAGTAGACAGAGTAACGGCGGCATCCTCGGGGCCGATGGGAACTTCTGGATGCGTATCGTTTGGCAATTGCAACGCGAGTCCCAAAAGCTTCTCCTCTACGGCAGCTAATTTCTCCTCGAGTAGCATGATTTCGGCTTTCAATGCTTTCGCCTCGCCAAGTACAGCCTGCTTTTCCGTTGGGTCTTTGATAGTACGGATGCGATCGCCAAGAACGGACTGTGTGTGCCGCTTGGAATCAAGTTGGCCAGAAATTTCCTTCTGCTCTGCGTAGGAGCGAGCGATAGACTGTAGCGCACCAACTGGTAAGGGAAACTTTCGGTTGAAGGCATTGTGTGACTTGTAAACTATAGAATCTGAGATAGCGCGATAGTCAAGCCGGGGTTTCGGAAGGATCGCAATGATTGGCGGAGAATTTGTGGCATTCTTTGAAGCAAATCTCTTGGTCGTGGTAGCTTTTAGAAAGATTCAGCGTAAGAAGGAGTAAGGGAAAGAGTGATATACCCGAGTTGAATACCGAGCTGGACTGGACACGACGCTGGCAGACACGAGCAACTAGCCAAGTCATACAACAAACCAGTTGGGCTCGGCATCCCTAAAACGCGGAGTGTCACGGCTGTCACACGTATGGTCCTGTCACGCGTCGCGTCAATGGCTCTCCCATCGAAATGGTCTCGACATTAGCAAAAGGCAAAGCACCAGCGAACGGTACGAGCACCACTGCGTACGAGCTGCCTTGGTTAGTTTCCTCACATCTTGAGAGCGAGACAACTTACATTCTTGTCCAGGGTTGAAAAGTACAGGCCACAAATATTAGACGATGTCGTCGGCAATACCGACACGATCGAGCGCTTGAAAGTGATAGCAAGAGACGGAAACTGCCCACATATCATTATTTCGGTATATTCTCATCTGCTTCCCGCGCGAACCTACGTCGTAACTCTTCACCGACAGGGCCTCCCGGGCATTGGTAAGACGACAAGTATCCATTGTCTGGCACACCAGCTGCTCGGCGACGCATACAAAGAAGGCGTATTAGAGTTGAATGCCTCTGACGAAAGGTTCGGATTTGATCGCTCGCTGCAGATGCTGTTTCATACCCTTACCCAACAGAGGTATTGATGTTGTGCGGAACAAAATAAAAGCGTTCGCGCAGAAGAAAGTAACCCTCCCGCACGGAAGACACAAAATCGTCATACTTGACGAAGCCGATAGGTTAGTGTGTTGATTGTTAGAAGACGGATCTGACCCCGGTTATAGCATGACAGCTGGCGCTCAACAAGCCCTCCGCAGAACAATGGAGATATACTCCAACACTACACGTTTCTGTCTGGCCTGCAATATGTCCAGCAAAATCATAGAACCTATACAGAGTCGTTGCGCCATTCTACGTTACGCTAAGCTAAGGGATACCGAGATACTGAAGCGCCTGCTCGAGATATGCGAGATGGAGAAGGTGACGTAGGCCCTCGGTGTTCCGCTGCAAACGTGAGCTTATTTCCAGACAAACAGGTTGAATATAACGATGATGGTTTAACCGCACTCATCTTCACGAGCGAGGGTGATATGCGACAAGCCATAAACAACCTGCAATCCACGCATTCCGGCTTTGGATTTGTATCTGGGGAAAATGTGTTCAAAGTTTGTGACCAACCGCACCCAGTGATAGTCCAAAGTATCATTCGCGCGTGCACCAAGAGCGACATTGACGGTGCGATGGAAAAATTAAACGAGCTCTGGGAACAAGGGTACAGCGCAGTGGACATTGTCGTCACAATCTTCAGGGTGACAAAGACATTTGACGAGTATGTTCAATGAACAACTGGCGGGGCTCTGGCTGATCCCTTTCATCAGACTACCAGAATACACTAAACTGGAGTATATCAAGGTATGGATGACTTCCTGGGGTTTGTTCATGACACCCACTTGGTCCAGGAAATTGTATTTACACACATGCGGACACTCGAAGGTGTTGGGACCATTATTCAGCTTGGTGGCCTTTTGGCCCGGTTGTGCAAGCTCGTATGTCTCACCGCTCGCCGTGGGGAAGAAATCTGCTGATACGTCAAACAGAACATGAATCCCGAGCTTTTCCAGCTATGAGATTTCTCCACAACCGGCGTCCTGGTCCGCAATTAGGTCTCCCACGGAATCTCCTTCACTTTTGACTTGCACCAGTTGATCTGAATTGGCTCGTTGGGTTTCGTAGAGTAGTTTATCGCGCATGAGTGACACAGCCACACATCTGCCACTTTGTCACCCCAAGGCGCCAACTTAGTGATCTAATTCAAACCACCTGCGTGTTGCATGTAAATAATCAGGATCATGGCGACGACCAAGGACCTACGTCCGATCATTCAACAGGTACTTAGCCCTACACCCGAAGATGCAGAAAAATTGTTGGAAGAAATCGGTCTGGGGGCCATCCCATCTCGTGAACAAGTCCATCAGGAAATCGATGCAAAGCTCTTGTCACCTCCGGACACTCTGCCAGATCACTGGCTATCCACGTATCAGATGTATGGGTCTCTTGCATCAGGGTTCATTGAATTTATCCTATTCGGTGTAGACACTGGAAAACTGAGCCTTGCATACCCTCCTTGCTTTCGTTCGAGCCTGCACCACCGCCTACGAGTTTGAGCTTTGTTCGTGCAGGTCTAGATGGTCGTGTCACGGGCTATGCAGAGGTGTGTATTCGACAACTCGCTTGTTTCAGGATCTGACAAGCCCAGACACCAAATCCCCGTGTTGCAACAGCCTTAACATCGACCTCGATGGACCGTGCTCCAGGACCAGTCGGTGCCTTTGTGAGGGGGAAGTCGGGTTATGTTCCCTTTCGGCCGGGAGGTCTTGATGAAGTATTATTTTCGTCTGCTCAAACTACCATCTCAGAAGAATCGGTGAAAGGATTGAGGACCATTCCCCCAGGTTTCTCCAGGGGCCTTCGACTTGCAGGTGAAGAGCTTGAGGACGAAGTCCTCACCACTCTCGAGGAAGCTCTCCCGTCCGCAAATGGGGAATTGGTACATATCTTCATGACATGTTTCTATGTAACAGTTTGCTTAACCATCAAAATACCCAGGACCACGAGAGTCATCCTGCAGGAGAACAAGAGCCTGAAATCGAGCTACGCAGTGGTGGCCCCGTTGCTGAGGTGGACGAACTCCTACCAACGACTGTGAGACTGTCACTGTCACGGAAGCACCTAGATCTTGCTTACGTTAGAATGCAGAGATCGCATCTACGACCAACGGAAACGCGTCGCACCCACCGTTCCAAGATTGTCAAGCGTGATTGGGCCCATGTGGTGGATATTAACAAACCGATGTCCAACTTTCACGAACTCGTTCCGGAAATGGCGCACAAGGTTAGTTCTAGAGAGCCTGCAGTGATTACATCAGTGACGGACGGCGTTCTCCAAGTACCCTTTCGAGCTGGATACCTTCCAGAAAGAAGCAGTGTATCACCTAGAGATGGGGGACTCTGTCTTCGTCGCTGCGCATACATCCGCTGGGAAAACTGTGGTTGCGGAGTATGCGATCGCTCTAGCGGAGAAACACATGACTAGGTGTGCCTGGACAACGCATTTTGCATATCCGCCCTCGAGCCTGAACGATACAGAGCAATCTATACGTCACCTATAAAGGCACTGTCCAATCAGAAATTCCGTGATTTCAAGCAAACATTTTCCTCCGCTTCGGTTGGAATCTTGACCGGCGATGTACAGATCAATCCAGAAGCAAGTTGTTTAGTCATGACGACGGAGATTCTCCGCAGCATGCTTTATAAAGGTGCAGATCTCATCCGTGACGTGGAATTCGTAATATTCGATGAAGTGCACTACGTTAATGACGCAGAGGTGATGCATCTCACCCGCGTTGCAGTGGTTTCTTGTTGATCGATCTGGATTTCTCAGCGGGGTGTTGTATGGGAAGAAGTTATCATCATGCTACCCGATCATGTTAGCATCATCCTTCTATCTGCGACAGTACCGAACACCAAGGAATTCGCTGATTGGGTCGGGTATGCTATCATGCGTTTTCTGCTGCGAGTTGGCCTCACGGTCCGTAGACGTACCAAAAAGAAGGACATCTACGTCATCTCAACAGCACAGCGCCCAGTACCTTTGGAACATTACCTGTATGCTGGCAGAGACGTGTTCAAGATTGTGAATGCGCAACGAAGATGGGTCCCTGAGGGGTAAATATTCCTTCATTGTGGTGCTTAAGCGTGTTTTTCCTCATGATTGTTCTTAGATACAAAGATGCTGGTGAAGCACTGAAGAGGAAGCAGGATAAGGAACGGGAAGCAGCTGGGTTACCTCCAGTTCAGAGGGTGGGAGCGCGGGGTGCGACACCACGGGGTCAACGAGGGGTTGCCCCTGCACGTGGTGGTCAGCGAGGTGCCACTCCCAACGGATCTGCACCGCGAGGTCGAGGTGGCGGGCCTTCCCGTACAATCCACACCGGTGCTGACAAAAACCTCTATGTCCATCTCCTCGGCCACCTGCAAAAAAAGGGTCTTCTGCCAGTCGTCGTCTTCACCTTGTCGAAGAAGAAATGTGAGGGAAACGCAGCCACTTTAACTAATGCCGACCTCTGTAACTCCGTTGAGAAGAGTGAGGTCCACGTTGCAATGGAAAAGGCGTTGTCTCGCCTCAAGGGTTGGTTTTGCAGAACGTGTCAGTTCTCCATACATTAACCCCCTTTTCAGGATCGGATAAAAAGTTGCCACAAATCAGCAAGATGCGCGACCTCCTCTCTCGTGGTATTGGGGTGCATCATGGAGGGTTGCTGCCAATTGTCAAAGAAGTAGGCCACCATACCCATGTGTCACAACTACTGATCTATCCGCGCCAGGTGGTCGAAATGTTATTTGCTCGAGGATTAGTGAAAATCTTGTTTGCAACTGAAACGTTTGCCATGGTAAGGAGTGACAGCGGCGTTTTCGCAATGTCTGACCGGACAGGTGGTCGCAGGGTGTTAACATGCCTGCCAGATGCGTAGTGTTCTCAAGTATTCGAAAGCATGATGGTCACTCTTTCAGAGGCATTCTGCCTGGAGAATACACACAAATGGCTGGCCGTGCTGGGCGTCGTGGCCTAGACACCACTGGCACTGTTGTTATCGTCGCGGGTGATGAATTACCTGACGTATGAGTTATCCAATATATTTGATCATTTGCTCGTTCATGTGCTGACTACTTTCTGTTGCAGCAAACAACGCTGACCACCATGATTCTTGGAACTCCGGCAAAGTTGCAGTCGCAATTCCGCCTTACCTACAACATGATTCTCAATCTTCTACGGGTTGAGGCTCTCCGAGTAGAGGAAATGATCAAACGCAGTTTTTCGGAGAATGCTTCCCAGCGGCTTCTGCCGGATCAGCAGAAAGCAGTCACTGAGGTGAGTAGCGAGATTCCCCCGTAAAACGGATACCGAAATTTTGCGCAGCACGAGAGAAGTCTGCTGTCAATGCCAGAACTCCACTGTGACATTTGTTCGGGCGACATCGAACACTATTACGATACCCAGAGGACGGTGGTAAACCATAACAAACGCCTCTTTTCGATGGCTGCTGGTGGTGCCTCTAATCAGAATGTCCTTGGAACTGGTCGAATAGTCATTTTAAGGGACTCAGTAAGCATCAAATCTGAAACTAGAAAAACGGGCGGAGTGATGTACGTGGCCTTGCCAGCACTTTTATCCTTTCCACGCAGCAGTCTTGCTGAAACCCGATCTCCGAGAGTCGGGAAGCGAACGGAAATACTTTATCCTCGCTCTCGTGGATCGGAGGTCGAAGAGCGACAAGCAGGGTATACTCATCCTTTCTTGTAGTTGTTCTGGCTCACCGATGCCTTCACACAGATGTCGATGGAGCTGTAGTCTCCCCCAAGTGGCCCCCTGTCCCCTCGGTGCTGAAGCCTGATCATGCCACGTATGAGGTCGCTAGCGTTAACTTAAGCAGCATTTCTTTCATCACAAATAAGGTTATGAAGGTGGGGCATTGCACAGTACTAGATCTTCGAGGGATGTTCAAAGCTTCGAGCACAGGTAGAAGCTTCCGCGATTGTTGACAGTCATAAAAAGGCTCCCATTCTCGAGACGACGTCCGCCCTGGAAGCAGTAGTCATGAATTGGGCTACAGCTGGCACACTACTGGAGATAGACTGGAGTCGCATGCGCACTCTCGAATTTCAGGAGACTCTTCGCTCTAGGAACGAAATTCTCGAGAGTCTCCAGGTGTCTGAGTGCACTCACTGCGAGGACTTTGATGATCATGCGAGTCCAAGCAATTAATCTTATCTATGATCGGATCATTGATAAGCTTAACAGTATACCCAACTCCACGGACACAAGGTTCTACGGTCAAAGATAGCTACATTGAAGGACGCAATTTCTGAACAGAACTTGGAACTTATCCCAGAGTACGAGCAGAGGATTCAAGTTCTCAAGGATCTCAACTTTATCGACGAAAACCAGACAGTTCAACTCAAAGGGCGAGTGGCTTGCGAGGTAATTTTAGTTGTCTCAACACGACATGCGATACTGACCGCTGCACAATAGATCAACTCGGTCAATGAACTTGTTCTTACTGAGCTTATCCTTGAGAACACGCTCGCAAACTATGACCCTGAGGAAGTGGTTGCACTTCTTTCCTGCTTTGTCTTCCAAGAGAAGACGGACGTTGAGCCCGTTATACCTCCCAGGTTGCAAGAAGGTTTGGCAACAATCGCTGTAATTATTAATCGGGTCGGACGCATCCAAGACCGACATAAAGTCGTTGCAGGAGAGTCCAGGTCCACTCTCAAAACTGGACTAGTCGAGGTGGTATATGAATGGGCAATGGGAATGGTAGGTAGAACTTCTGCGTAGCCCATGCGATGCTTAACATCTTTCGTCAAGCCGTTTAACCAAATTACCTCACTGACTGACGTGGCGGAAGGAACCATCGTGAGGGTCATCACACGCTTGGACGAGACCTGTCGGGAGGTCCGAGATGCCGCAAGGGTGATCGGTGACACCGAATTGTTCAAGAAAATGGAGGAAGCGCAGAATAAAATCAAAAGAGACAGTGCGTTAGCTCTCACACACCGTCTACCCGCTGTTGACTATCACCTACTAGTCGTGTTCGCTGCAAGCTTGTATTTCTAGCATTTCTTTTGTGTTAACCTTGTGGAGCATGTCCGAGTTTTAGCAGCATTCCAATACAGTAGCCCATGGTTGTCCGCCAGAGATTTAAACAAGGTTATGGAGTAGCACTATCGTTAGTTTCACTGACTCGTGTCAACTGCGCCTGACATGGAGGCATATACAAGCGAGACCGCGCTCCACGCTGCTCTCGACGACAGTGACACAGCGGCAGAAGCATCTGCATCAGGTACCGGCAACCGCATCGACAGCAATGCCAGTGAATGCGCATTTGCCCTGAACGTCAACAATAATGTCGTCCATCAACGCCGTAGGGTCAATCCTGAAAGCCTGGCGTTGCGCCTCGGACCGGACCTCGTACGAGACCTGGACGCCCTTATCACACCCGGTAACACGGAAATGCCATCATTTGCCGTTCGCAAAGAGCTCCAAGAACGATATAACATTGACAGGAGACACATTTACGACTACTTTCACAGCAGGGGCTTGCGCGTGGTGAAAGAAGATAAGCATGGTAATCCAATGCCAGCGAAGGACCTTGCCACTCCCTTGGTAGTTGTCTTTCTCTACCCGAGATCGTCTGAATCAACTCACACGCGTGTTTAGCCTAATCTTCGCCCTCTGCGACAACAAGTACCCATCAAGAATTCTAGTTCACACCCTTCGTACCCTTTAGCGGCAGAAAGAAAGCTCTTCAAATCCCGTGGAGTTACGAAAGCGAAACCCGGTCGTCCAAAGAAGAATCCATCAGTGAATCCCAAGATCACTCCTATGACCTGCGAAACCAATCAATCCACAGACACCAATGTCACTGTTGCCGAAAATCCTCCCGAGGCCGTTCCAGCACCCACTTACGTTTCTGTGAACCCACTTCTTCCCCACATTCCACTCCCTCCCACAGTGGAAGAGGACGAGAACTGTACTTTTAACTCGGTCGTAAATCCCCTGGACGAATCGTTCTCAGTGAGACGCGCCATTGGAGATATCGCCTATGCGTATCGACATAAATTAGTGTTCGAGAGAATGCAAGAGCTCACCGAATATCCTGCCAAGTTGGCTCTCACAGATGATCGGTCACTTTCGTGGAACGAGACTTCGCCATGTGCTGCAAGCGGCAAGGGCTTGCTTCTTCCTCACGCGAAACCTCTCACTCGGGACGAACGGCATGCGATCTACGAAACTCTGTCTGACAGTCTTGGACCCGCACACGGTATCCAGGAGTGTCAAGGTACTTACAAGAAACATATGGAAGCACGCGCGAAACTCTATTTCGAGGGACTCGTACCTGTCCCTTACCAACACTCCCAGCAACCCGCGAGGACAAGCACATTATTGGACCGGATGGCCCCAAATTTAGGAACCAACGAATTCAGGCACTGGCTTTCTGAGACTAGGTTCCTCAAACGCGATGGTATAAACGGCTCGCCACGGCTCCATCCCAGCCATCGAAACGCCAACGTGGCAAAAGAACAGGACACAGATGGAGTTAATGACAAGCAATATTGGCAGAGATCTATCCCCCATTGGATACAAACGTTGGACGAATTGTTCCCGCCGCCCGGAGACAGCAACCTCATCACGGATTCACCCGTTGTCCACACGCGAGAAGTTATCCGGATGACTGCACATGCACAAGGTGTCGAATGTAGCGCGGGAGACCAGTCATTATGTTCGATTACGTCCAGCCCAAGCTTACCTATTCTTCCGGATGCATCAGTCGCCGAAATTCGACGGCCTGACCATGCCCAATTCCACGGGCTTTCGGGCTTCCCAGGGCCGCAGGAAGTTGAGACTCGGATGCCACTTGCAGAGATGGACAGTCATCCTCAGTGGCGGGAGCATATTCCATATATTGCTCACTCGGGGCGAAGTACCGCGCTGACTGAAACACAGCGCAGAAACCGCAATATGCCTAATAACGCGCGGAGCCACCTTCCATCCTCCAGCCCACGTAAACCTCAAATATTTGATCTGGATAGGATTTGGACAAGGCCGGTTACGTCCCGTGATGCGAGGAGACGCACCCCTTCGGCCGCAGGTGACATCTGACTGCGTTCCCAGCTGATGTACATGTGGGATCCAAACTTCTTTTATCAGTGTGATATGCCCTTGCCGTTGTTGACTCCAAAGGCGCAACGTCCCTGTTTATGTACAGCATCTTTTTTTAATTGTTTTCTCATCGAATGTACGACCCTGTTTTTTCTTTGTTCCGGCCGCAGATAGAAAATCATTGCCTCGCGATACAGTACTACCTCACTGAATTAATTATGTCCTGTACACCTTGTTTTACAACAATGCACTTGATTAAACCGAACCAGAATCATTGCAAGTCCATTACGTCTAGCTAGATTGGAGCACAGGAGCTGTGAATGAGAATCAAAATACATGATGTCTATCATAGACTATAGCTCAGTTGCGTGCTTTACATATACTGTATCGATATGATGCCTTGAAATAACGCCTTCTTTACATGGGAATACAGGAATCCTCACAGCCTGTGGAGAAATCATTGCCACCGTATCGGCAAATCCACACACCCACAGGAATACAAATTTTCCTGATGTTCTTGACAGAATGTCGACCCTTGTTGTGCGAACTGGCCGTTCTCTGTCGCTGTGATGAAATCTTCACACATCGATTCCGATGCGTTCTCTTCATCGTAGCAAATATCATCCAGGGCGCCGCGAGTGGGTGGTTCCTTGAGTTGGTACCTGACAGCATCCGAGACGGGCTGACAGAGCAACGGGAGGGGTGACAGCGTCCGTGATGGGTGTGGAGCGCGCGTGCGAGGTTCCGGCGAACCGATGTCATTCGCCCTGGATGTGAGGTCAGCCAAGGGTATAGGCGGTATGGGGCGGATCGGCTGGGGTTGCAGGATAGGCAGGGAATGGTTGGATGCGGGTCGTGATGGATGTAGTGATGCAACGGAAGATGCGAATGCGCCTGCGAGTGATGATGATGACGATATGTGGTTGTACATTGATGAAGTCTGTGGGAACGAAGATGTCGAAGATGAGTAGCTGCGCTGGGTATACGTGTGTTGCGAGGGGTATGAAGCTTCAGGAACGGGGGCAGGTGAATGCGTTTTCTCAGTCCATCGGTGATGAGTAGCAGCGGTGGACCGGCGCGATGCGCTCGGGTAACCTGGAACAGACGCAGACAGCCTTCGGTCGGCTGGAGCAGAAACGCCAAAATCGGTATCACAGGACGATGATGGGGAGTCGCCTAATGCTCCTTCTAACGCGGAAGTGGACTTGATGACATTTGGTGCTGATGCGCCGTAGAGTGGTGAAGGTTCTTCGTCTATCCCTTCCATCTCATCCGCAAAGTCAGAGTCGATGAAATCCTCTTCGTCATCACAGTCGAATTCATCAAAGTCCATGGCCTGGAACCCCACTTCACTCAAATCGTGTTGTGCGAACGGAGAAGACGGCGTCAGGATGGAATGCGAAGAAATGGAAGACGGCGTGTCGATGTCTGACACGAGCACGGGCTGGGAAGGATGAATAGTCACCTTTGGATTGATGGCTGTCTCGGGAAGTGATGATGATCGGGGAGAGATGGGATAAAATGTGGACCAAGAACTAGGAACAGCGGCTACCCAGCTTTCCTTGGAATAGTGTTGCTCGTAGCCAGAATAGATATAGTTGGGTGAGGGGCTTCCGGTGGTCTGGAGGTGGGGGTACATGGTGGTTCTTGGCGAATTATGCGATTCGGATGGAGAATATATGTGTGGCTGCAAGGCCGCCCGTCGAGTGGATGATTTATCATGCACGGGATAAGGGTAGTAGGCAGTGGAGATCATAAGGTCCGAATCAGGTGGTCCAGGGTGGCCCGAGAGAAGTCAATTAACCGATGGTAAGGATCACAGGTAAGAGGATGGGGTATCAGGGACGGCTCAGGCTGGATGATACTGAACATTTATACTCGTGTATCTCTGACGTTGGCAATTGATCGGATGCCTCGAAAGTGCGTGACCTCAACTTAGGGCTGCGCTCGGGGCTTCTATTTATCAAATGGCCGCGATGGATCCGAGCTGGCAAAGTCAGCAGCACAATGGGATTCGATGGCCTTTATGAAACACGTTTTAACTACACCGAGTATAACACACGGGCCCAAGAATGGACAAACCTGAAAGGGATCGCCATCCTGAGTCGAAAGCGCCATACATGTGATATATCCGGTAAATCAGCGAAGTGGATGTAGGCGGTGCCGCAAGGGGGTGACTTGTGAATCAGGAAAAGAATAGTTTGCGATGCCAGTATTGGTGGAGGAAAGGCGCACCTGGAACGCGTGTTGACAGCGCCATGAAACCTTGAATGACGCTGAGTCCTATGGCGACGAGCCGGTACGATACCGTTATGGAACTGCTTCCATGGCACACTTCCGTGATTTGACGATTCCCGGCGGTCTCTGTGCGTGGGGAGTACAGCCGAATACACATACTCACCAGAAGTGACTAGTGATGGTTGGCTGGGGCCAGATATAGGAATGGCAGGTTCACATGGACAAGCTCGGCTCGCTCCGTTCTGATTAAACCCCCCGCAGCGTTTAGTGTAGACAGGCCCTCTGAGAGATTTATAATGTCGTAAGGTATGCGAAATAGGTCGTGGAGCTCGGAACTACTTACCAGGGGTCGTACCAGGGGTCGATATCAAAATAATGTTTGGGGGCGACATTCCCTGATCTCAGCTAGCCGCGCAGCAGTTGATGGGCTGTACTTACTCGTGATTGTTGGCTGAGTTGAGCTGGCTGGAACCATCTGATTCATATGCGCTGATTGCCAGCTTGGCGCTGTGCCACCTGTCCAGTAACAGATGGACATCCTGCCTGGACCTGCCATGCGCCTCCAGCAAGGCTTCAAGGTCAGGAATCACCGATCTGCGCATCGATTATCTTGTTACGAGTTCGATGGATAGTATCAGGCGTTGACGACAAATGAGGCCAGCACGCCCTGTTTTTTTTTTAAAGTTTGGAAAGGACCACCATTTCAATTCGCTGATATTGCGGCCCTGACTGTATAGCAAGTCGCTTCAACTCAACTTGTACGCGACCGCCACCAAATTGAGCGAGATGAATGATGGTGACAGTGTATACATCCTGGATGAGACTAATAAAGGACAGTGAAAAATGGACCGTGAAAATGCAGAAGCGCTAACAAGCGGAGTACCCGCGAATATAAACATGGCCTCCTAACATCAAGGGATGCGTATCAGCACAGAAAACATCGATTACAACACTCGTACGCCACCGCAAACACAAACTTTGAAACACAACACGAACATGTTTACTCAACAACAAGGCTGCCCATTGCCCTCTGGACATCCCGCATAGTCGAGTCAAGCGGAGCACGCAGCGTGGAGACAGGGCTGCCGCCTCCGGTCGAATTTCCATTGATAATGCGTGGTCCCAACGCGGGGTGTCTCACACCAAGAGCAGCACCAAGCATTCTCTTCCCTGGGTCACCGATCTTAGGAGGTCCCTCGGCGTGCAAGATCGCGGGATCCTCATGAGAGACAGCTGAATTAATAAGATCGTTCAACGAGGGGTGAGAAGGAAGCGACGGAAGTGTAGGGGAAGGTTCTCGGCCATTGATCTTGGGCGAGTGCTCTGAAATGGTTGTATTGAGCACGTGACCGCTTCCATTACGAAGAGCGTTGCCGTTCTGGCTGTTGTTAGCGCTGCGACTGGGGAAAACGGAGATTGAAGCGGCACGCATGTTGTGCCCACGCGAAGGGTTGCTGTTGTGCTGGCCACGGGAATTTACTGTTTGGATGACGCTTTGTGCATCAGCACCATCATATGGCTTAATGGATGCAGTTGGATTGGTTGCCAGGATGGCAGGGGGGAATGCGAGGGTGTGAAGATAGGCACGCTTGGCTATATAAGACACCAGACGAAATGTTGTTGAGGATGATTGTGCACGAACATGCGGCATACATGACGACGTACCTACGGAAGCGTCTTGGAAGACAATCAGCAGGCTGGTATCGTCTCTCCATTTGATCTTGAACCCTCCGCCGACGTTTTCCCACTCGGAAAAGGCAGCTTGAATGTCCTTTGTCTTGAGCTCCTTGGCGAAGCCAGCCAAGGCCAGAATACGAGTTACGGACGCAGAGAGTCCAGAGGTGGAGGCCGAAGACATTTTGACGAGATTAGAGTAAATGCAAGGGTGGTAAACGGATAACACTGATGGAATGAAAAGTCAGAGCGAAAGTGAGGATATCGAGAGAAAGTCGGATAAGCGGGCAAGTGGGGACTGGCACAGGTTGAAATTGAGACGTTTGCCGAGTGGAACGTGCTCGGATGAGACCCACCAGAACGGCACAAGGATGTGAAACGAGGTGCGTAAAATGCGTGGTGGATTGTTTGAACGCGCGGGGAAAGGGAGTGTTTGTGTTGGATGTTGTACAGACGCTGACGGACGGCGATGAAGAAGAAAAAAAAAAACAAAAGAGACAAAGAGCGTTCCAATGAGTCTGGCGTATGTTCTTTGACCGCCTTCGTCTGGGATTCCCACGAGTCCTTTGCCGTCTTCCAACTGCGCCGACATCGTTGCGTACGTCTGTGGCTAAGCGAAGTCATCTGAGCCGAGCGCTGACCAGCCAGGCATTGTAGCACAGTCTCGCAGTGACAACGAGAAGCATTTGAACGCGTCCACGGCGAGTACTCGTCTTCTCATATCCACCTCTTCCTTATTGGGAGTCCCTCCAATTCACACTAGACATGATCATGGACAGCGAGCTGCTCCGCGCATGGTTGCTCGTCCACGAGCTCAGCGATCAGCTTGCTCACAACCACAAAATGACCAGCGCACTCCAATCCAGAGCCGCGTCGCTCAGGGTCTGTTTACACCCACACCCTCTTCCCTAACCAGGTTTGGCTGACGCTGTGGCTTGACAGGGACAAGCTGCACATTCCGGTTCAGGTTTCGCGCTCAGGCGCTTTAACACCGATATCTCAAAAGGTCCCTCCTCCGCTCGCTATGCGCAGCAGGATCTAATTTTTTGGCCGTGCCGCAGAAACGTTCGAATCCGAATTGGAGCGCTTGAACGCCCAATTCATCGTCGAGAACCAAACTTTACTGCACGAGAACAAACAACTCAGTCTCCTGCTTAAGGAGTATGAAAACACTATGGAAACCATCATGACAAAGTTCCGCAATCATGCGGTGCGTCCTTGCTTACCTATCATCCACTCGTTATCTATCATTGATAGGGGAAACTGTTTAACAGTTGGCGGCGCAGCAGCATGAACTGACTTTGACGCGCCATTATGAAGGCCTCTTACTTGCATGCGACTCGCAAAATCAATTCAGCGACCTTGCTACGGAGACACAGACCGCTATGGGCTTACAGCGCCTCGCGCAAAGCCTTCGAGCACTCTATCGCTCTATGATCGGGGAAGATCCGGACTCTGCTGATGAAAATTCAGAAGATACAGAGGTTGACATACAATTACTCATCGACACCCTCGCCGAGAACGCGTCACCGAATTTCCGTGAAGACTGGGCGCTTGAACGCGAATCTGAAATCGCTCGACTGGAGAAGGAAAACGAAGAACTACGGAGGATGCTCGGCATCGACCCTGCCTCGCTCGCGGAAAAAGGTGTCACTTTAGACTTGGATCGAGAAGAGAGTGGGCGATTCTCGACATTGCGGGTGGACCCAGCTCGGAAGCGGAGCGAGTCGACTTCAAGTGGTTCTAGGTTCGGTGTCTGGAACCTTGACCATGAGCAACAACAAGAGAGAGTGGCCTGGGGAGGCTGGGAGTCCAACATTCCTCCACCTCAACCTCAGCAAGCACCGTTGGGAAATGTGCCACCCTTGCAGCGTGCGATGGATATACCAAATGGCACGCGTCTTCAGCAGCCACGGCGACCGCCCATGTTCACACGGAATGTTGTCCCTGCCCCACCAGTTAGTGTTGGTCCAAATCGTAATATTCCCCCGCCATCATGGGCCCAGCAGTCAGTGTTGGACCGGGCATGGTCGCAAGGCGGTTCTACCCTAGACCTTAGTCGATGATCTAAATAACCGTAATTGTGATACCCCTCCTGACTATTATAGTTCTCTCCAGAGTGATTGAACGATATCCGATATCGTTGCATTGTAAGGATTGTGATCGAAAACTGGGATTGCAAAAGAGCGTGAGGTGAGTGGATCTTTACATGACTACACCATGAGAAAACAACAGAGATATGTACGAAGGGACTAGTAAGTACGGAGAGTCGTGAGAGGGTATCGTGAGATTGCAGACACGCAGAGAAAGATATCGATACAACGAATGCATCACCCCTAGAAATGTGTATCATGAACACCATTAAGTCATACACTAGAGAGAGAGAGAAAAGGATGCAGGAAACAATGGAAAGAATAATTAGAATTAAATGTGCATAACTCATTATAGAGTCCTCGAAAAACCTTGCAGGATATTATATTGAGGTCATATGCATAGATGCATGGGCGCGGACCAGAGCTCAATGTGGGCGGCTTATGCGACCACAAAGCGGACCTCACATCCAAGCCCGCTTCGCCCGCGACCCTCGAAGGCTATACCGAGCATACGTTCCTTGCCGCATCCGAGCCTGCCTTCGCGCGCTCGACCCTCCCATTCCTTGCCACGAGCATACATAAGGTTTTGCAAAGCCCTTAGCCGGAGGACCGCAGGGTTTGCGACAGGTCGCATACGATATGCAAGCGCAGCAGGTGGTGTTCGGGGTCGTAGTGGCGAAGGAAATATGATAGTATTCTTAGGAACGGAGGGTTTAGGTAGACCGGTAGTCCCCGATGGTTGCGACACGAGCGGTATGAAGTGCACAGGTTCGGAAGGCTGACTGATCGATGTCGCCGCATCTGTAAACTTTCGGACATCTTTGGCAAGCGCACGATAGCCTTGGCGTCGCAGTTGCCGCTGACATCGCAATGAAGTGTGAGGCTGTGAAGATGTGGCGATATCGAGGTAGGGAGGTCCTCCTGCTGTGAACATTGTGGCGGTAATATAGGCGGATTGTAGGCCTTTGGCGGCCTCGACGATGGTGGTGACAGAGCGTGTGACGCGCTTCACCAAGGCGCCCCGCATGCTGAGAGATGCAAAAGCTTCGGTGGCAGAGCCGGACGGGGAAACACACGAAACATCGTCATTAAGGGGGGTGAGACCATGGTGCGACAAGATTGGAAACAAGGGGCTGTCTTCAACAGAGATGCGAACGAAAGCACAACGTGGGTGTAGTTCACGTTGACTCTCGCTAAGGGTGGGAAGACAGGGCTGGGAATATGTGGGAGAAGCTAACACGGGCGAGTCAGGGGCAGTGATGTCGGTGGCCGTGGAGCGCCAGCTACCAAAAGAGAGCCAGGAATTGGAGCGAGAGGGAGTACAAGATGACAAGGATGTTGCTGACATTGAAGACGGGACCGAAGGCATAGGGGTGGGAGCAAGAACTGGGGATTTCAAAGTCTGTCGGTCCCGGTCTACATCCTTACCCTTGGCCATCCGTCTCTCACCTTCTTGCCACTCGACGACCTGGAGAAGACTGTCGAGCAGTTCTGCGCGCACGGAAGCCTTGCGTCGGTGAGCTGCTGGGCTGGGGATAGGCAAGCCGGTAATGCGTCTTGCGTCTTCTGCACGCTCAGACGGGTCGGGAGGAAAGAGTTTGCCGTTCATGGCATTGATGACCTCTTTGAAAGAGACGGAGCGAGCAGGTGAGCGGGCCAAGATCTTCTTGGTAGCCTTGGACGAGCGACAAGGTAAGGATGAGGTGGATGGTTTGGATGGGGGCATGAAGGTATACTGGAAGGGATCTTGGTCTCGTTTGGTGGAGAGGGGGGTCTCCGGTCGGGACTGGGATGTGCGGTAAGAGCGAAGCTGGAGAGGAGGAATAGAGTACGCACCCTGGCAGCACGGTGTTGGATATTCTTCTCTGCGAGACGACTGCGTTCTTGCTCGAGGACATCGTGTTCTCGTCGGTGGAGAGCACGGAGTCTGTCAGCGTGGAGACGATTTTTCTCATCCTCCCAGAGCTTTTCGCAAGCTCTGAGACGTTGTGCGCGCTGTGATTCGTGCCACCACTGCCTTTGTCTGCGCTGTGTCTCTTGCACAGCACGTTTGTCGGCGTCGTCGAGTGTGAGTGGGCCGGAAGGGGCGAAGCAGATGTCAAAGTCCTCGTCGCGGACCTGGTCGATTCGGGGATCGGTCTCGTCGGCGACGTGTATGCCCTTGAGTCTCAAAAGGAGGATCTTTGCGAGACGGATATTGTCGAGTGCGTACGCGACCTGTACCTGGTCTTCGAGGGACAACGGGGGTGGGTCTGGGATGGCGGGGAGAGAGATGGCTCGTCTGCGCTCCTCGGATGCTTGTCTAGCGAGTGCGACGGGGGAGATGTGACGGGATCTGCCACGGCGTTGCATTTGCGGGGGAGGGAGAGCGCGGAAAGTTGCAGAAAGCATCTACGGGGGGGAGAAAAAAAACAGAGACGGAAGTTGTTGTGTAGCCGATCGTTAAATACAAACCCACGCGCTTTGCCTCGAGGCAGAGTGGTGGCAGTGCAACATACACACCTCCTCCTCCTCCTCCTTCTCCTTCTCCTCCTCCTCCATTGTCCACTCGCAGCAGTACCTTGTCTTGCCTCGAGGCTGCCTTTGTCCACCAACACTCCCATTTACAATCGCTACAGCACCACAACGTCCTCCTCGGCCAATCCCGTACACTACGGAGACTGCCCTTCCGGCTCTTCCCTCTACTGACCTTTGTACCCAATCGTACACACTCTCAGCGGCGTGGCTCCTCCGCCATCCATAAAAAGTCCTTATGAAATCTTTTAATCTTCTCAATCAACCTCCGCTGATCTCACACGTACAAACTGATATCCCATTTGCTGTTCAAGCGTGTTTCCCAAGCCATCCCCATCCCGTATCTTCCTTCTCCTCTTACCGGGTCCCTCCTCCCCAATCAAGCCTCCTCAGTCCCTCTGTGTAGCCTCGAGGCATCATTGATAATGATCGCCTCATGTTCAAAATGTCTCGCACCGCTCATCAGTATAGCTTCCATCCGCTGCTCCATCCGCTGCCCTCCTCTTGTTTGGAATCCCTCCTCTGCTCCCTTCCCTCACCAGCAACATCCTGACAATGTCAATCCGCCCACGTATTTGAGTTTTCTGATGATCGTTTCCCTTTCTTATCTGGCATATCACTCCTACCTTGGTGATCATCTGATTTCCATCACGCCGCATCCCCTTTGACAGCTGGGCCCAGGTGCGTTGTTCAGGAATAACCCTTTACTCATTCGTTGCGAACCCAACCACGAGCACGGCTCAGTGCCGTCTTCCCCTCTTTTCCGTCTTGGTCGTTCTAATTTATTCATGCGGTCACCTGCCTTTGGTTGCTTCCTCATATCCAGTTCTCAACTTGTCCTCGTGCCTTTCCCAATCCCCGCACTGTACGTTGTCAATACAATAACTACAAGAACGTGTCGCGTGACTTTCCAATCGCGACCTGCGTCCCAATGTTCAGTACTGTAGATCTGAGACGCGTCGTAAGCATGTGGTTACCATATGTCTTCGTTTGTCCACTCTGAATCCCAGCAACGCCACTGGATACGCTAACAGCATGCTACCGAGATAAGCTGTGTGCCTGCCGTTTCATTTATTACTGTGTTAGCCGCTCGCTTCGTAATACCTTTATATGAGCGTGTTTGAATCTGTCACAGGCTTCTTCGCCTCAACGTCTACAGCGTCGAGGTTGGGTGGTAGTCATGAGCCCGGATTCGACGCCTCCCCGTCGGCACCGGTTACAGCTTAATTGCCGATCTAAAGTCTCCCACTTCTCACCCCTTTGCGACTACTAGATGGACATGCTTGCTCGTCTGTCCCACCGCAACGCGCGATGGTTCAACCTACGAGTAGAGCATGGTCTGTCCATGTGTGAGGGTCAAGATACCCTCGTAAGTCTGACAGCTTGCATCGTCTAAACTCTCGCTCATGTTTTCACTCAGCAAATTGACCTGAACCTCGTCGACCTTTCGTGGTGTCATATGATGGCCCTTTGTGGGAAGAGCGTTCTCCCCGCGTATAGGAGCTTGAAGGGTATGCTAGAGAAAGATATTGACCATATATCGAAACTACTCTCGGAGCTGGACCCTTTGGTAAAGGAGTCCGAGGATCATTCCCGAACGGAGTGCGCACTAGTATCGGGAGAACCGCGAGGCTCTCCGTCCATCGAGCCCGTAATTACTCCGCACGGACTCCATTCATCCGATCCGGAGCGACGGAAACGAAAGCGTCGGCGATCCTCTACCATTGTGAGTAATGCCTCTTGATTGATTTCAGTCATCCCTACACTTCTCCTCCCAACAGCAAGAACCCATCGTCATCCGTCCTACCGACTCTTTCGCTCCCACCATCACCGTTACCCCTTGTCCACCACAATCCCGGGAGACCTCCTGCTGGTTGCCATACCAAGACGCTTCCTTCGGGACACGTCTGACAGTGCCAACTTACACTGCGCTCAATAGTGCACATCCACCGATGGTTGCTCCAACGGACACTGTCGTAATTAAAATTGATGACTGGGAATACACTGGTGGTCATTGGCGCGCGGTGATTCCGCTGCCTGACGAACAATGCAGGAGGGGAATATTCTCGAGGACCGTGCTTCGCCGAAGGAGAGCGCGGTGTCGGACAGACGACTTGTTTCTATGATCCAACGTCTCGCTACCGATCTTTTCACTGCATGCTACGACTCGTCTACATTTATATTATGCTACTTGTAGCGTCATGCCGTTGTCTTTTCCACATGTCATGCTTTGCGGATATTTGCTGCGAGTCGGCCTGATGTGGTCCACACTGTTGCGGGAATGAGACATACACGTGTAAGGTGGGAAAACGGAGTGTATGTTGAGCTTGATCTCTGTCTTGCCACCACCGCTCGTCGTGTCACCTTCTTTGCTTTCCTCTTACCCCCAGCGCGTGCCGTGCGCACACCTCTGGGCACCCACTACATCTTCCAGCAAATCCACACCATCTGCACCATCTGCGAATCTTCATGTCTCTTCGCGCACTCTTGTACGCATATGTACTCGGCGGTCTAACCTTCATCCCTCTCCTCATATTCGCCTTCATCTGCATTACCATCTACACCTCCATCCCAGTACCCGACCCTGACTCAACCAAGAATGCCAAACCGCGTTCTCCGGAACGCAGCGACCACGATTACCCCAAGGGCCCCTCAGAGTCCGCCAACGAGCCGCCTTGCGACGTCAACGACCTCCCGCGGACCCGCAAAGGCTGGCTTACGGTCCGACGCACCTTTGAAGAGTCCGCTTATGATGGCTCGTACGTGACCTTGGTCAAATCGTACCTCGATTCGCGCTCGAAAGACCCCAAGCGGTCGCGTCCAAAGGACATGTGGTACGTCGCGCTCAAGGGTAAGGTGATGTATTTGTATGAGGATGAGGGTATGACCGAGTGCGAGGTGGCGGTGGAGTTGGGTGGTCACGACGTGGTGATTTATCCCGAGGGGTTGTTGGATGGGGAGTTGTTCACGCGGCGGAATGCCATCTGCTTGAAGCCCCGCTCCAAGAGCGCCGAGAAAAGCGTGCCAAACGTGTCCGGGGAACAGAATGAGAAAGCGGATGGGGACCAAGCCAGGAAGCAGGAACAAGACGAGAAGAGCAACGAGGTCGTGCAGGAGGAGGCTTTCGTGGCGCCTTGGTTCATCTTTGTCCGGTCCTGCGTCGACATGGAGGACTGGTATCTGGCTCTCGTGCATGCATCTGACCGTCCGTCAGGGACGCCAACGCTGAGTCCACTCAAGCCCGTGTTCTTGCCATCCGAAATGAACTACTTGGTCGCTACGCTGGACGAACAGCCGGACGTCATACCGATGCGGTGGTTCAACGCGTTGTTGGGACGCGTCTTTTATAGCTTTTACAGGACCCAGATGCTCGAGTCGTACATTATAGGTCGTCTCATGAAGAAGTTATCCAAAGTCAAGCGCCCCGCTTTTCTCGTGGACGTCGCTGTGACCCAGTTCTCGGTCGGGAACAAGGCGCCGACGTTTAGCAAGCCTATGCTCAAGGAGCTCACCAAGGAAGGCGACGCGTCGCTAGAAGTAGGCCTTCTGTATAAAGGCGAGATTCGTGCCACCGTTGAGGCGACTGCCGTGATCAACCTTGGAGCACACTTCAAGTCGTATACCGTCAAACTCGTCATGGCTGTGGTGCTGCGCGAGATTGAAGGCAACCTTCTCGTCAAGGTGAAACGCCCTCCCAGTAGCCGTTTATGGTACGCTTTCACGAAGCCGCCACGCATGGTCGTGAATGTCGAGCCTATCGTGAGCGACCGGCAGATTACTTGGAGCATGATTCTGAACACCATCGAAACAAAAATCGAGGAGATCGTGAGTGGACACTTGAAATGAATATGCTAGCGTGGACTCTGAACGTTGCACAGATCATTGACTCTGTAGTGCTCCCCAATATGGACGATATCAGTTTCTTTGACAGCGTCGAGTACGAACACCGTGGTGGACTATGGGCTGATGCCGCACGCTTGGACAGACCAGTGACATCGCCAACTTCGGAGGTGGTCACCAAACCCTCCGCTCACGTTGTAGGCTCTCATCCATCGGAAGAGGCAACACCAATCACCATTGTGCATACTCACTCCGAAGAGGAGCCAGCGACGGAGGCACCGTCACTGGACAGCATACCCGTTATTCGCACTGTAACCACATACTCAGAGAAAACATCCACTACAGCTAGGCGACGCTCTTGGTTCTCTTCTGGTGCAGATACTGAACTCCACTGTGAACACGCAAGAGAAGTGGAGGAAGAAGTGCGAGGCAGGAGAGAACGAAGTGCAGAACAGGGTAGCAGTCATACTCCTTCATTTGATACCCCCACAACACAAACTTTGGACGTGTCGGACAATGACCAGGATGCCCATGAATATCTCTTCCCACGTTCCCCATCCGCCCACTCACATACACACTCAAGGTCGTCGCGTGCTCCCTCTATTTCATCTTCAGCAGGTGGTGACGAGCATTCCAACTACCTCTCCGATTCCAGCGCGACCTTCAAGAGGACGACCACCACGAGTTCGTTCTTGTCCACGCTCAAGTCAAAGGCTGGGGACAAACAAGCACTCAGTAATACAGCTAAAGAGGCCATGCGGAAATGGGGCGTCTGGGGCATGAAGAAAGACAACGGTGGGAATCCGCCTCCAGACGACCTTTCCGATGTGGGTCCATCTGATCATCGTCTCCGGACCGAGAGCACACGTGCAGTGGTTATAGAGCGAAGAGAACGTGAACAGTCGGAAAGGATGAACGGAAGTGCCTCACCCATTCCCATCCCGCAAGCAAGTAGCGGAGAAAAGGGGAGGTCGTCCAGCCTGTCAGGAGGTCGCATGACTTCGTATTCAAGCGGATCAAGTTCGCCAGGGTTGGCACGGTCGTTGGGCGACAACGTGTCCAATGATCCTTTCAAAGACCGCGATTTCACGGAAGCCGCGGAAGAGAGCCCTGCACCGTCATTAATTCACACTCAGCCCTCCCAAGCACGCACGATGACGATCCCGGGAATCCATGCGAGTCACAGAGGCGACGTGATGTCCCTGGGAAATGTTGCGCCTGTTTCACCTGCCCCGGAAAGCAAGCCAAAGGGTCCAACGATCCAGAGCATGTATCGTTTGTGGAAGAGCCCCATTCTGACAGGACAGCCAGGTCAAGAAGCGCAAACATCATCTTCCACATCACCTGGACGTGGCGAAACGAACGATCGGAATCCTGACGTGGCTCCGTTGTCTCTCACACCCGAAGTGATTCCTCCCCCTTCGCGTCCTGTTCCACCCCCTTTGCCTCCTCGGACCATTTCTTCTGTCGCGGTGAGGCATGCAGCAGAAACCGCGGATGATGCTTCCGTCGTCGCGTCGGCCTCGGCGGCGTCGCGGGCGCTCAAGTCGATCGCGTCCAGGGATGAAACACGAAGGCAGTCGATTGAGATTAATAATCCGATCGACGGGGAGTCGACCGTGCCTTTGGGGGTGACCTCGACTGCGGTACCACCTACAAACCCGGATAGCAAGCCTCCTTTACCCCCACGAAGAATCCCAGTGTGACGCTACCGATTCCAATGTTTCTTGTCATGATTGTTTCTTTTTTTCCTGGCATGTAGTACCACTACTTTATTGCTCGCCTCGTTGGCTTGCTGATGCTGAACGAATACATGACACGGCAATCACGGATGGCAGGTCGTCAAGGGGCTGGAGAACGGATCAGTTGTTGCCAAGCAATGCTTGAACATGTTGATTCCTCGAATTCGGCGGATATATGGTGTAATGAAAACCCATGAACGGTTGAGACAGCGTAGGGAACTTACGGCGAGGACTGACAAGAAACATCATGGACGGTTTTACGGGATCGTGTTCAAATTAAGCGACTCACTGCTCGCTGTATTTTTTCTTTCTTACCCTGACCGTCTTCCCAACAACGTCTACAATATTGTCCTCGCATGGCTGCTACACCTCCACGTTCCGTCTCTCCTTCACGTCCCGTCGTCGTCCCCAAGCCGGGCCATACTCTGCAAATCTCGCCAAACCTTGAGGCCTTGCTCGAGCACGATGAACTCACGCGTCGCAATAGCAGCTCGCCCACGAGTGCGTACTACGCCGCGACCTCGCCAGACTTTCCCTTCAGCCTACCGCCGCCCCCGCCGCGAAAAGCCAAGAATAGTCTGAAGACAGGCCAGCGTGAACAGGAGCCATTTCCCACGATACGAAGCAAGGAAGTGCAGCGGCTGAGGAAGAAGATGGGTGCTGACTTCTGGCCTGATGCGCTCCCTACGACGTACCCGCCAGATGGCAGCGTTGCAGTCCAACCCATGTTGGGCTCTTCCTCTCGACCGGTGACCCCGAATCCATACCTCAATCCCACTCCAATATTGAGATCTATTGATACGGATACTACTGGTGTGGCGTGTTTCACAGCCCGTGATACTCCTGGTTGACACTTGCCTCTCTTTTGCAGACGAGGTGTCCACACCGAAACAGTCCGAGAAGACGCTCCCAGTTGAGCCTACATTTGAGTCGACGCGGGGCCAGACGAGCACACCAGATGCATCTCACCGTCCGTCAAAGGTCGAAAAGATGATGTGGATGGGTCGGGATTCACTGCACCTGTTCTCTGGCTCCGGGAATGGGTTGAAGCGCCATGACTCAGATCGTCGTAACGACCATGCCGAATGTGGCGAGGATGATGCGGTGCAAGGTAACCCGAGGCAGCTGTCTGTTACCGACTCTAGACTTTCACCCACAGCCACTGTCACCGTACGTCCTCCTGTTCCTCTGATGGCGGGTCAATCTCATCCCATCGCGACAGTTGTCATCCAGACCTTACCCACCTCAACCCTCGATCAACTTTGTCTCGGCCTCAATCAACAACCAAATTTCTTCATCTCCCACTGCACATCTTCTACATCGTCCATCTTCACCTTCTATTTCAATGTCTCATAATTCATCGCCCCAACTCCCCTCCATCGACGATTATCTATCCTTCATTGATTTTTTTCCCCCATCTACATCTGACGATTCAAATTCTTTTAATATCCAGGATAACTCCCGGGAAACCACTTCATCTCGTCGCCAACCTCAATCGATTAGCATCCCCCCTTCCACCCACCACTCTACTACAGACCATAATCTTTCATCAGACTCTCTTCCCAGCATGAGATTCGCTCCTCCAAGTCCTACATCTGTTCCTGTGCAACAACTGTCTCCAACGTATCCCCATTCAGGCGCCTCTTCCTCTTCTCTCACACTCTCCTCGATGATGTTCGCCCCACCCAGTCCCTCCATTGAACGTATCCCTCCCACACGGCTGCAACCACTCTCGGGGCCGCCTTCCCCCTACTCCCCCGTCGAGTTTGCACCGCTACCTGGTCCCCCGCATATCGACAAACCTTCTCTGCCCTCACCGCCAGAGTTGACTTCCGAGCGTGGCAGGAGGCTCAAGTCGAACAAACGCTCCATGTCTTCGTCCCCATATCCTGCTCATCATTCACTATCGCCTCTACCCCCTACGACGAACCAGCTTGATGCAAACCAGCGCGCAGACCGTATTTGGCGACACCGCAAGCTCGCTCGCGTTTTTGGTAGGATGCCAGGTACCGAGGCACCAGTCGCTGATCCGGACGAACCCCGCGTATCAAAGAAGTTGCATTCGCCTTCGTTGGCAGCATTGCTCACGAAACAGAAAGCCCACCGACATGCCGTGTCAGTCTCGCTTTCTCTCAAAGCTCCTGGTATGAGGACAGAACCTTCGACTCCATGGCAGACGGATGCTCTCTGGTCTGCGGGTGGTCGCAGACACTCGACTCCTTTAGCGACGAGTTCTTTCAAGTTGTATGTGGATGACGAGGAGGAGGGAACAGCAGCAAGAGACCCTCTTGACTCGCGTGACCTCTTCGATTCCCTGGAAGCTGCGTCTACGAGATCATTTATCGATCTATCAGACGAAGAGACAGGTGATGATGATTTGTCAGGCTTCAACTTTCTCGCTTTACATCCGAATACGCGCCGACGTCTACCCCAGAGCAATTCGACGCCTTCTCTCGTTGATTCACTGGATCCCGAAGCACAAGCTGAAGCCGAAAGGCGACGAAAACGAGAAAAGTTGGCGAGGCTCCATCGTTTCCTTGGCTCGTGCATTCCCCCAGAGGTTGTCACTAGGACCCTATTTGGGCCCCCTTTACCCCCTCCTGCGATCCGCGAAGAATCTAACCGCGAGCATCGCCTTCGCACCAACAAGACTGCAGCTTTGCATGAGTTCGACCGTGGAAAAGAGGAGTTGGACGAACGAGAGAAGGCTCTCAACGTCCGCCGGGCGCAGAAAATGGAAAGGGTACGCACCACTGCCTCGCTGTACATTCGAGACTGCTGACTCTCGATCCACAGGTATTCGGAACTCAGCCACCTCAGGTGCTTTTTCGTACCCGCCCAAGTCGCCTGACAGTGCCGGTTTCTCAACCGGCGTCTCCTACCGGACTCGATCCCTACGTTTTAACTCTTGATATTCCTTCTAGCTCTCGCAACCGAAATCAGTCTGCATATACGGGTAAAACTACCCATCGCCAGGGTCCATCAGATTCTTCAAGATGTTTACTCCCTCACAAAGAAGATACTCCTCAATCCAGCCCTTCCTCGTTCACGGAGTCCTTTGCTGATTCATTTCCCGAAGCATTTTCTGGGTTCGAAGAAGTTCTGGCACAATCTTCTGTCTATCTCAATTATCAGCACTCTTTGAATTCCTTGATTGACATTATCGATCGAGTACGTGTTTGTATTTTGACCCCTTCTGCACGCATTTATGTTCGTCCAAGGACGATCGCAAATCTCTCGTTGAACTTCATCGTTTCCTGCACGGGGAGGTCGACGAGTCGTCGTCAGAGGAGGGAGCACCAGTGAACCCTCGCCGTGCTTCGAATGCGCCCACCTTTAGGTCGGAACGACGACACTCGCTTCCATCCAACGCGTCCATGACGTCGCTCTCATCCGAGTTCCATACGTCTGCAGAGTCGTGGTTTCAGATTCGGCGTCGGAAAGCCGCCAAGTTGACCAATTTTTTCGGTGTCGACTATCGAGAACTGATCCACGATATCCTGGAGAGCATCGAAAAGGGCGTTGAGGAGGAACGTAAGCAGGGTACGCTGCGACCTCGGGAGGTCGAGGTGAGTTGTATCGGCCTTGTCTAGCTGTTTGGGAAGCTCATCCGGAATGCTCAGGTGTTGATGAACCGAGTGAAGAGCCTTCGAACAATGCAGGAGGCATCCCCCTGTTAATTTCTTGGTTATAAATATTTTCACCATGAATAGTAGCCTTCCATCAGTCACTTGGGTATTCGACGAGTAGTATATGTATGATCACATTAATAAATTCCAGTTAGTATCATCAGATCAACGAGTGCTAATTAGGAGTATCACAGGATGACCAACTCTCCACGACACGAGTGACACCAAAATATATGCGATTCGTCCATAAACTGGGGTCGATGGGAGTGGGAGTCTATGTCAGAGGATGAATCCGGGACGGGAGACAGACCCCTCGGCGGTGGCGTGTGTCCATGAGCAGCAGTCTCACTCTCGATCCTGGCTTTCAACATGCTCAGGCTAACTTGACGCTTGTGCCGTGTTTCCGGCGAAAGTCCAACATCGAAGACGGATCGAGTGGGTGGAACAAGACTGCTCGACTTGGAAGTCAATGATCCACGCCGCAAATCGTTGCTCGTCCGACTGGAAGGTCGTGCGCCGGGAGAGAAGGGTCTCGATGTGGCCCTCGAAACGGAACGCGAAGCAAGTTGGTCCTCCAGAATGTGGATCTGTCGTTGGAGCCGGTGCGCCTTGTCCTGCGCCTCAAAGACGGTCGTCTCCAGAGCGCGAATCTGAGATTGAGCAGACGAAAGCTCGATGGCGTGTTGTTGCTTCACGGCGCTGAGCATCTCGTCGTCCAACGACTGTAGACCATCATCGGTGACGGGCGTCTTTTGTACGCTGTCCAGCTCCTCCTCCTTGGCCAACAGCTCGCTCTGTAGAGCCTCGATATCTGTCCTATAGTGATTGATGAGCTGAGATTGGTCCCCTTCGTTCTTGCGTGACGAAGCCAGCGCAGATTCCAAATGGGAGATTTCCTCTTCCCGGCGCCGTGCTTCTGCATTCATCCGGTTGCCAATATCCGCTTGGCGCACCTCTGCCTGCCGCATTCGTGTACGCTCAGTTTCTAATGTCTTCACGGTCGCTTGTGCAGACTGGAGCTCGGCTTCGAGCAAAGAGTAGCCCCGTTGTAGATCCGCGACGCTTTGCTGTAACGAATGGTTGTCTTTCTCCCGAAGTGTGTCTGACTCTCTGCGTAGCTTCGCCGCCTCTGCCTCCCGTTCCGTCCCTTCGTTGAGAGCCATTTCGAGTTTGGAGATGAGCGTATCACGAGTCCTCTTTTCGTGCTCCAGCCGGTCTATTTGCTCCATTAGCTCAATTTTGACTGAAGTCAAATCAACAATCTTGGGTCTCATCTCCTCCAAAGACTGCATGAGCCTCGTCCCTTCGGCCTGTAGGTCCTTCTGCGTCTTCTCTGACTCTTCCGCACGACGAAGAGCAGCACGGAGTTCTGCCTGGACATTCTGGAGCGCCCTGTCGCTGGATGTCACTTCGGAAGCGAGTTCCCCGAGTTTTTGCTGGAGCTGTTTGACTGCACTTTGGTTGAACTCCACCTGCGACTGTAATGAGGCGCGCTCCTCGAGTAGAGCGTCACGACGATTGTTGGCGGACTGCAAATGACCTTGTAGCATGGCATGGTCATCTTCAAGGCTAGAATGTCGGGCCATCCAATCCGCCTCGCTCTCGGTTTTGAAGCGAAGCTGTGATTCCAAGTTCTCCCTCTCGCTCTTGATGGTTGTATGCAACTAGAGAGCGGTATCAATACGGCACGAGAACGACCGTATCAGAATCGCACCTGTTGTACTTTGTTGAGCTGGAATTCGAGTTCGTCTGCGCGATCTTGGGTGTTCTTCAGAGAAACCTCCAATTTATCTGCTCTGTCGTCACTCTCGATCTGCTCCTCCAACTCGCGGACCCGTTGCTGATGTTGATTGGAAGTAGCTTGTACTTCCTCGAGCTCGGCTTTCCTGAGTTGGATTTCGCGCTCCTACAAGCACGTGAAGACCGTTCTGGCTCGAAAAGTGACGTAGCACACCCACCTGGTCTCTGACACGTTCCAATAATTCTTTCTCGCGAAAAAAGGTTTCTTCGAGTTCGTTTCCTTGCTTCGCAGCGGTGATTTCGAGCTCTTGGACCTTCTTGGTCAAATAGGCGGCCTTTGCCTGCTCAGCGAGGAACAAGCTTTCCTTCTCCTGGAGTTCTAAAGATGACGGTTCTAGCAACGTCCACACTATCAAAAGTATCTGTACCTATCTCGACCTCTTCCAAGCGCTTGACCGAGGTTATCAAGGATGCCTTCTCGGAGACCAGAAAAGAAATGGTCTGTTGGCGATTCTGATCCTGTTCTTGCCATCGTTTAGAGTCCACAATAGCACTCGCGTGCAGGTCCTCTATCTGACCATGAGCCGCAGAGAGTTCCTGTTCGATTTTTTTCGAGTGAGCCCGGGAGTTGTGAACTTCCTGTTGTGCTGATCTCAACTCCGAGGCCATGCGTTCGATGTCTGTCCTCGTGTCACAATGGAGTTCCGTCTTTACAAGGAATAGGACATACCAGACAGCAAAGAATCGACTTTTTTGCCCGCCTCACCCAATCTTTGGTCCAGTGCAAGGCGGTTTGTCTCCAAGTTGCTGATTTTGGTCTGAGCGACGCTGTGTAGATCCTCCAACTGCGACTTCTCTCGGGAGAGTTCCTCAAGATGACGTGTGGCTGCGACATGGGATCCCGTTGCTTGAGCAAGCTCATCTTCGAGAGCTTTGCAGCGAGCACGTTCTCCCTGAAAAGCTTTGGCCCTCTCTCGAGCATCTGTTCTCATAGCCTGTGAGAACGGCGAACAGCTATGTAAGTCAACTACTCACCGGCCTGGAATTCATCGAGGCGGGTCAGAGAAGTTTGAAGAGTAGAGTTCTCATTCTGCAGGGTGTCTATAACCTGACGTTGCTCTGCTAGTTGTTTATGGAGGTCGTCGAGAACCTCCTGGTTGACGAGAGGAGTCGTCACGAACTGTGAAACGGAAGCCGGCGTGCCTGTACGCTCTTGAGGGGGTGGTGGGGACTTTGGCAAAGGCTGCGGGCTCTGGGGCTGGGTGATGGCGTCCGCGTCTGGGACTTCAGCCCTGGGTAACGACTCGATCCAATTCGTGTCGGTATCATTGGGGCTGAATCTGTACAGATCATACACTGTTCAGGGACGTTGAAATGTCATGACGCTGGAAACGTACAGGTCATTGATGTCCCGCTCGCGCTTCCCTTCCTCAGCTGGTGCTGCGGGTTCCACAAGAGTGGGGGTATAAGACCGAGAGGGCGGGGGGCTAGCTAATGAGGTGCTACGAGAGCCTGTGACAGTGGTCTTCTGCTGCTGTCGCTTCTTCTTGAGCTGTGTGCAAGGGTGAGCTTCGACAGTGTGGAGTATAGTCAGACGCGTACCATTGCCTTTGCTCTTGCAGTACTTGCGGCTCGGTCATTTTCAGCTTGAGCCATGGATATGACACGTTAAGTAGTTAGTTCGTGGTCAGGAAAGACCCTGCTGAAGTTGTGGGTTGTGAATAAAGACACCTTACCGCCGGGACTTGTCTGAACGCCCGAACGGCACAGCGCGACGTGACGAATCAACGGAACATTGGGCCTACTTGTCTTTATAATTCTACCTAACAGTGGTCGTTGCGATATTCTAGACTGCGCCAGGATAGTGCCAACCATCATAAGCAGATGGAAAAAAAAATGGATTGAATCTCGACGGAATATGCACAGCGTTGGTAGTAAGTGGAAGAAACATCAGAGGTAGAAATTGGGCAGAAGCAGATGACCCGTAAGGAGACAATATATGTATACCAAAGCAGCGAAAGGGTGCATGCCCACGAAGGCGACTTGCGAATGACCTGTAAGGATTGACTCGAGGCGAGCGTTGGAAGTAACGCAAGCAGGTGAGAATATGGCAACGATATCAATGGACAGATAGTCGAGGACAGAACCGGGGACTAAATAGAAACGGAGAGGGAATGTCGTGGAAAAAAAACAAGAATTGTCACAGTCCATTTTTCATCATGCCCAGACCTGGAGATGATAATTCAGTCATCGTCACCGGGAGCATTTGCCCAGTCACTCACTCGAAGTGTGCTGTCCCAACTGCCTGTACAAAGGGCCATGCCATCGACCGACACGCCCAAACAACTGACCCGGTTTTCGTGCCCAGTCAGAACCCCCACACGCTCACCTCTCAACGTGTCCCAGACATTGCAGGTCCAGTCATCATAACCTCCGAAAAGGATACGACCAGAAATCGAAAATGCGACTGAAGTGATGCCACAGAGGATGTTGTCGTGGGTGAAGCTGTTTAATTCGCGATCTGCCCGGATGTCGAACAACCGGCAGGAGGCATCGTCAGAACCGGTGGCAAAGGCATCGCCATTAGGGAAAAACCTAGTGAACAAGATTCAGAACAAAGACGACCTCGACAACGTCGGGACGCACTGGACTGCATTGATATCGGACTCGTGACCGGTAAAGGTTTGTGTAGCGCGACCACTGCGTATATCCCAAAGCTTTGCGGTGGCATCGCAAGCACCAGAGACAAATACATTTTGGTTTGGACCAAGCGATAGACTGAAAAGATATTGGGTGAGGCGATAGGGAGGACATAAGGAAGGGTCAGTTACCTCATGACATCACCAGTGTGGTCGCTAAATTCGACAACTCGCACACCCGCTTCGATATCCCAAAGCATGCACGTCATGTCACCAGAGCTAGTGACTATTTGCCGGTCGTTGATAAATCTGCAGCAACTAAGGTAACCGGAGTGGGCGCTTAATTCGCGTGCGCCTCTGACACCATTGGCCTCCCGACTATTGAGATTGTAGATGGAGCAAATGTTGTCGAGACCACCACAGGCGACGAAATTTCCGGATGGCGAGTATGCACAGGTCATGACCCAACTCGACCGGAGGGGGATTGCGTGGACCTTGTTTGTCGTATAAGCGTCCCAAACGATCAGCTTACCATCCTGTGAGGCCGAGACGAGATGTCGTCGATCTGCAGCCCAGTGCATGGCATAAATCTTTGCAAGGTGTCCCTTGAGTGCACGTCGAGGTCGCATAACGATCCGGGGGAGTGTATCAACCTCAGCAGCCATCGCACGCACTAAAGGGAACAAGTTCGTTGTATGGATCCTCGAAGGGAATGGTATGGCATAGGGGGAAACACGTACAGCTAGTATCAGCGGAAGCCTCTCTGCTCGCACGGATTTTCTCCTTCAAGACCTCTGCTTCACGACGAGCCGCGGCGATCCGTTCCTGTATATCACCCTGGGGTTGGGCCATTGTTGCGAATCCAGTCTGATATAGAGCAAGATGGCAGGTGAGTAAAGAATTAATGCGAATACTTAGGGTTGGAAAAGATATGTGGTCGACTTGTGGAGAGAAATTTTGCCCACCTCGATGCTTGCGAAACAAGGATGAATTAGTGGAAAGCGTGTGAAGAAACCCTCAAATAGTGCACAAAGGAGTGCAATGAAATCGTGTAGAGACCACCGGCAACAACGACGGTGACAACGAGCGCGACGATGGCGATGACGAGGAGGCTGAACAACAAATTCCACTCGAACTGGGAAACGTTGTGACTCTGCACAGTGGTCCGTGTTCACACCGCCGGGTACTCCCGAAACTCCGACTGTGGCTGTCATACCTGCCAACAGTTCAATATGGACATAAGTTAATGAAAACATTTCGGTGCTACGCCTAATCCAATATACACTCCAATCTTCGAGCACATGATTCCCAACGTGTCACATTACACCGTGATAGCCGGACCAGCGACAGCAGGTTGTGTGGGGCTGGCAGCGTACTGAGGCTGGACAGGGGTCCCAGTAGGATACACCTGTGGTTGCGGCGCCGCCGAAGTTTTGTACTGAGTCATGGGATGCTCCGCTGAGCCAGTCGGAGAACCGAAGGAGTTCTTGACGGACGACAGCCAGACATTCTGACCACGGCTTGCAGCAACCATGGTGACGACGAATAGGAAGCCAGTGTAGAGCAATACTAAACGAAACCTTAACATAAGTAGGAGAAACAAGAAATGACTGACTGATGATGAAGTTCAGGAATGAGAAGGCCTCGATTACTTGGGTTTCTTGACACATTCCATTGACAATGGCTAGAACGGCGGCATTCAATGACAGCACATCATGAGTGCATGGAATTCATACTGTTCACGTAAATGCACCCAAGCGGGGCAATGATACCGACCTCAGAAGCTGTTTCACCTGCAACGGCCACCCAGAGGATCCAAAGAACAGCTGTAACGTCATAGGTAACAATATCAATCAAAACAAACAATACGTCCTCTTACACAACCAGCCCAGTTCGACAGCGATCATGGACGTAAAGGCACCGCGGCGCAGGATATCGACAACAAGCCTGCAGTGATAGATCAGTGACCCGTCCAGAAGAGCAGGTGACAATGGGTACCAACATGACAGGTAAAGTCACCAGAGATATCGCTGCGACAGCAACGCCAAGAGAACAGAAAACGGCCGTTCCACCATAATACTGATCAGTTTGTGATATTAAGTGGGCGGAGACGGCCAGCTCCACAATGGAGAAAAGGGTCGTCGCTCCTGAAACGTGGGTCGGTAAAGCTTTGCTCTCAGGTTAATACTACTCACCTAGAACACTTTGGCGGATGAGCGGGATCACACCCATTGTCGAAGGTATTTCGTAGATAGAGGGAAAGGAACCAAGCTGGGAAGAGCTTCCCTTGGGTTCCTTGGTCTTTATCTTCCCAGGACAGGAACGAACACAACGTCCCTCCACTTAATCTGGTTCGCCAATGCCCATGTTACCGAATGGGCGAGTACACAGCCTCCATCGACATCCATGGATACAAAGGGAACGCTTTCAGCTAGATCGAAAGGCCCGAAGAACGCAATGATTGATAGGATCCGGACGTAAAGGACTTGGCCTTTACACCATTCATTCGGAACCGGAATGTAAATGGTGATGAGTTTGCACCACCTGAAAAATGTACACACCCAACCCTCAGAATGGCGGAACAAAAAGGATTGATGAGAGGGCCCGGATGCCCATGTCGTGGATATTTGCAGGTGGGCCAATAAAAATTGCAATTTTTCAAGTTATAGAATCACCAGAGGGCCTAGGCCGATCCACACACGAGCCTTGGATTCCAGGATCTTGGGAAAATGCCTTCGCAAAGGGACACATTCAGGGACCTTGGCAGGACCGTTATACCTATTCGAGTATCGCATCAACAGCAACGCCGCACCACGGCAGCCGGATGCTCGATTTTCGCTGGATCGTTTTGTTCTGTCGGAGCGAGTCAATGTAATGTCAGAAATCCCAAAGTTCCGACTCTCCGAGTGTACTCGAGATGAAGTGTCGGATGACTGAGCACCCGACGTTGAACGTTGACCGCATGCAGCGGTCGCCGTCGAGAGCCGCTACATGTTACCGTGATCACCATCGAGACCAGGGACACACGTAGCGCCTAGAGTAGCAGCATCCCACGCCGCACGATGTACAACAACTCCTCGTTTTCACAGCCACTTACATGCATTTATCCTAAGACTGTGGATATTTTTTACTTGGCTCAAACCTGGTCTGCGAAATATTCATAATATTTTGTGCGCTGGCGTCAAGTCATGGAGAATGTCCGGGTATCGTGCAATGTTCGACTAACTGTAATAACCTCTTGCTTTAGGGACCAGGAAGTTGGGGAACGCCGTCTTATCTCGAGTATCAAGTCGAAATCCGCCATATACGACTAAATGTCGGGAGCCATCAAACGGGACGCTGATGACGCCGACCTTGTTGGCAGATACCGTGGGGAGCACTCACGCAGCGTTGGGACACCTTCATCACTTGGAGTCCAAGCGCCGTTGACAACGTTGACATGGGCCAACTACACATCAGCCCTGACAGGATGAAACGATCCGATCCGGTTTCAGCAAGAGCTGAGCAGCCCTAGAAATCAGCCAGATAAACGTAAGTCTCCATCAATCCAGGCGTCCGACTCAACGTCCAAGTACTCGTGTGATGCGTTCAAAGTGTTCGCCCTATAGCGTATGTGGATGCTTTTTGGTCTGCCCTTGCGAGCCTCAAGTTTGCGCACCGTCACAGGACTGGTATAAACCTATTGGTCTCTCACAGTCGTGGCTCACGGCCGCAGACCCCCCCTGTCGGATCTCGTGGCCAGGGACAAAGAAGGCACGATTGTCAAAATTTGTTCTTTATGAGTGGCCAAAAATCGGTTGTGCACTTGCTGTAGGGTTTCGAGTTGATCCGATACAACGGTGACTACAGGGTGAAGTCTTGAGCCGGTCTGATTAAATTAAACCTTCAGGAAACAATCTATTGAACCGACGACTAGCTGGCACGTCATTATTATTTATCCGTATCACTGAAGCGCTCGAGACAGTCGAGCTCCGCACGATGCGGAGGAGTTGTGGTGAGTAATTTTTAAAAAACTGTTCGTGGATAATCGCACCCTCCAGCGCAACAGCGCGGTGTTACCCATGCCAGTGTGGAACCCAGTTGTAGGTTCTCGTGAGCCCTGCCGTGGCACCATATAGCACGCGATATTGTTGCTGTATCATCCTATGCCAGATTGAAGCAAATACACCACAAAATTGCGAGCATTTTCTCCGTCAACAATCCAGAATACAGTATATTCAAGTTTGATGTTCAGTGCATTTTTCTAGAAAATCACGCAGCTTTCCTATTGTACGAGGATTCAGTGCAACAAGGGGCTTGAAATCAAGTCGTTGATCAAGGACCAGGATACAGCATTTTGCGCGTGTCAGTAAATTCTGCAGTTACCGGAAAGCAGTGCTGATACAATGAATTCTATTGTGCATTCTCTGTATGAAAATCCGGTGTAAAGCCACTGGTCTTCAGCCATCTCGTGCCAGCCGCCATGTGTTACTGGTTAAATTATACCTCTGACAACGGGACCCGGCACCATCCTGACTCATTCGGCCAACACTGATCCCAACAGTGGTTTCGTTGGATATCTGGATGGCGCCAAAGTGTCGGTTATATCTGAGCAGCTTCCGCCAAATCTTCTAATGACTAGGCCCAAGAGACTGGGTACATTCCAAGCTACAGCCTACATATTTCCAGGACCAAAATAACCACACAGTATACTAAATTACGCATGGCCACAAAGGCCAAACTCCCTCGTCCAGTGTCTATGGGCGACAAGCACCTGCAGGCGAACGTTAGGAACCCAAGAATAAAATCATGTAAACCAGTGCGTGAGATCGTACCTTCAAAGCTTCATATATGATAAGTCAATTGTAGTAGGCTGTCAGGGCGCGATAGGTAGTTTCGGCAGCAATTTCCATAGCGGTTCCCCTGTCACGAGCCACACCCCTCCCATACTCAACGCCGTTAACTATAAACATCCATCCATCAGTGACTAGGTAAGAGAGCACCACCGATGTGCATGGCTTACAGTACGCAACGGATAACCATCGTGTGTCATGTGATGGGCCAGACTGTGTGTTCGACCAGGATAGATGTCGTGTATGACCATACCGACCTTGGAGATAGTTGTTCAGGTACATCCGCCAGTCACCTCTCTGGTCTAGGACACTGTCAGTAATCTTCGACTCCAGAAGCGGAGCCAGCAGGTACTTACGTTCCATAATTCTGAGGAAAGACAAATGTCACTGATCGATCGGAAGAGATTTATATCTAGGACCCGTTGGAGAGAATGGCACCATTCATGGGGTTTTAAACCGAGGAACCACAGGAAGTCAAATATTGTCATTTCGAGTCAATAGATAACGAGAAATCCGAGAGACTGCTCTGTAAGTGTTAGGCTCAAGTACCGCAGCTGTGTGCAGAACACAAACGTCAGCGGCACCCATGTTTGGAGAGCAGAGGTTAGCTGTAGCGGGATCTTTTGAAATTGCCATCGGTGCTAACATCAACCGCGACTTCGAGCAAGCGGATGAAACGCCATACTTTACTTGCCGATCTGACTCGGTGACTGCCACAAGCTGTGTGTGAGAATAACGTCACGGAGTGTTAGCAACCTCCGGGGGATAAGTACGTGATCGTCGTGACGTTCATTATCCAAGTATACGGCCTCGGTCTCCTTGTAACAAATTTTTTGTAGGAGGTGGCGATCTGCACAGTTATCGGGCTCGGGAGACTCCACAGCACGTTTGGCGGCTCTGCAAGATATCACGGTACGTGGGTTGGCGGTGGCGGTGCAGTCAACCTTTCAAGCAGGAGAATAGCTAGACCGTGTCTGACTGGTTTCGAGTCATGCACATGCATGTCCATCGTCCTGAGTGACGTTTCTGCTTTTGGCCGCAGTCCTCGTCACGGCATATCCACGGCGCAGCTTTGAGCACAGTGAACGCTACTGCGGTACCTTGACTGAAGATATCCGCATTCCGCAAGGAATGAGAAGATAGCAACGCTCGTAATCAAGAGCGCGATAACTGGTTCCTCGAAAATTTTCAAAGAGCCTGTGAAGAAATGTTGCTTCACATGCTGCACTGGATGATCTCGTTGACTGTTTTGGCGTTCCCATACATGGTATCACCCCTATCTTTCAATGTTGAGTAGTCCTAGTATCCTTGTCAGAACTTTTGATCATAAACTGCAAAGATACAATATGGTATAAAATGGGTGAGATGTTCTGTAAGACAGGGAGTTGCGATACTAGGAAATGATCAGGTGGTTACATCGGTGCAAACCTCAAGGCCTCGGCCTCAAGCTTCTTGCAACTGTACTCCCAAAGCGATCAAAACTCTTTCGGCAGCAGCCTCCATCGCTGCACCACGAGATGGTCCGTTCCCACGACCCCACTCGACCTCGTTTACTGTATATGAAGCGTTGGTTGCAGAGAGAAGTGATCAAGAGTTTGCACCCACAGAACGCAATCGCCTGCCAGGTAGGCCGGTTATCGGGACCTTCGTGCGACGTTTCCCAAGTCAACCGGCGACGTGGGTCGCCTCTGTAGACCTCCTGCAAATAGTTGTTCAGGATCTGACGGTAATCTGCCAGCACATCTTGGTGAGGAAGCAGTTGGATAGCGACTGGCGCTGCTACTGACGGGTAATTTGTTCCATCGCGATGTCGAGAATGATACTATTCGCTTTCTAAGCAGGGGAGTCAAGTGGAAGATAATCAGTCTCCCAAGTTGCCATGCTCCTTATAATCTGCAGGCCCGGCTGTGCAAGCATTTCCTGCATGATCAGGATGGAAAATTCACAGGTTGGCATGTCGGAGAGGGTGGACCCTTTGGAAACCGGTTCTGAGCGGACAACACGAGCATTTGCTAGCCGAACCCGAACGCTTGTCGCTTTATCCCCAGGCGCTGGTACTGGAACTCACCAAGCTGTGGAGAGATATAAAAGTACCGCAAGAAAAATGGTTGTGGACGTTCGCCTGGTTGGTTGAGTTGCATCGATTGGCTGAGATTGAGGCCTGAGGGACAAAACAATTTTTGCTTACATTGCCCGTGGCGAAACGTTCTAAGGCAAGATTCTATGTCCTCCACATGCTCTGTGGGTGGGCAAATGAGCACTAGAACTATAATCAGAATCAAGATACACAAACAAGCACTAGAAATGAGGCACAGAGTTCGTGCCTTCCCCACTCACCCCATTGATTCCTACTGGCGGTGACCGGGTCAGTATGCTCAACAGACTTTCGTTACGTAATCTTATTGCACTTTCAGTCTCGGGCCTCCAGCAACGCTTGCAAATCGCCTCAGTCACTTCGTACTCAGGTTTCAATGGATAGACCTCGGAATAGCTGCGCCGCTCTCATTCAGGCTCTCTGAAATACTGTCATTTCATGCCACCACGCTTTTCAGACCCTATTCCGAATGTTCAACGCGCACTCCACATGTTCGCGCAATCAGTGACTACTTGACCAGACTACACAGCGAGGGCAGCTCATGCCCACCTAGATTACAAATCGCATGACTCTGTCAAAGGACACTGCCTCGTCTCCAGCTGTACCAGGTCCTGGGTCAGCTAATTGTACCTGCTTACCATGACATCCCAGTGGCCTACGTCTTAAAGGAGCAAATAGATCTCTGGGAACGTTTCTGCAAGCATGTAGCTTCTCCGTCTACTCCCTTCTGTCTCAACCGATCAAGATGAATACGTACCTGGGAGAGAATTCCTGTCCAATAGATGGTACTTTTCAAGTTGCGGGCCCCTGCTGGAGCGCCGCCCGGCGTTTCCAGGTTCTTCTCCTGGACCCTACCTTTGACGGGGCTTGGAGCGATCCAATGCAGATACCCGACATGAAGTCCTCGTGGCCACTTTCTTTCTCTCGCTTCTTCGCACCAAGCAGTTCGATCGATATTGCGTGTAGAGAGCGCGCCTTATTTCATGCAGCTTGGCTATTTCGTGCATTATTCTCTAAGCTTAATGGCAACGCCGCGATCATGGAGAGCGCACACCTACAGAAGCATTCAGCTCCGTCCAGCATTGCCTTTGAACAATACCGCCATCGTTAATACTCTCGCGATGTCTCCGCCGCCAGACAGTATAAAAATTACTGTTCGACTATGGGAGCCTGCCAGGTCAACATAGAATGTCCCGTGGTGTGTATTTTCCTCGACTTCTGAATGGGTTCGTCCGTGCTCATTGCCTTAGCCCAAGACCCCATCGTTGCGCTGAATAATTGTAGGTTAATCAGGCTCCTGTTAAGTGACACCACTAAAAAAAGTCTTGCTATTCAGACCTACAGTCCATAGGACGGGCTGCTTCTCTCAGCTGGAAGGACTCGACGAGCGGGCCAACACACAGTCCAGAATGGAAATCTGTGTGCAAAGGTGAACATTCTTTTTCTTCGGTGTCGTGCTATACATTGTCTAATAGATTCATGTAGTTTCTGGGAAGGAGTACGGCGTAGGTGTTGGGACTCACAAACACCTTGCACGTGGTGCAGCGGCGACACTCGCTGTAGGGGCGCTGAAACTCGAGGCTGAGAGCGAGCGCGGGTGACGAGTTAGACTGATTCCCAGAATGACATCGGACAGCGGCTTGACCAACTCCACATTTTCTGTCTATTTATTCTCGTCCCTTCCTCTCACATCTAGTCCACACAACTCCCCATTACCCAGCATCCCACTCTGTAGCTTTACACCTAGCTCACGCTCTGGAGACCAGTTATCTATTTACGCGTCCTTGCGTTTTTCGGACGTGGCCATGAAAGGACTGTCGTAGCCTGTGAATCAGCTGAATGGCGTGATATGAACAACACGCATATCTGAATTCAAAAGGGCTCATGTGCAAGGTCCGACATCCCAGTCTCGCCGGCCCGTGACGAGAGTGACCGGCGAAGCCAGTTGCTAAATTCGTCGCAGGTACTTTTAGCCAAGATAATTGTCGTGGTGACTTGGCAAGTCACCGTCACCGTAGTGCTCCTTGATCCCTCTCGATCACCGGGGCGGAGTTGTGCCATGGTACTGAATACGAATCAGATGACAGATAACCGGAAGAATTCAAGCTGGCACCATCGATATTGGTCACCGGGACGAAATCTCCGCTTCATCTCTCCACATTCTGGCCTGTATATCTACAAATCAATTCAAGACGTGGGCAACCGCGACTCTACCAAACACAGCTGCCCAAATATCCTTTCAGGTTACTGCGCGCGCGCGCCTTATCACGGCCGCAGTGATCAAATTTCGCTGCCATAATCGATGTATCGAGATCAACCCCAACATCAGACCTAGTCCCGGAGCAATATTCCCATGAAAGGATACAATAGATTATCCCTTTTGATCTTTGTTTGTCCATTCTCTCTGGACTTTGGCATGCTTGCATAGCATAAACGGCGCCGTGTCGTCCGCGGTCGACGGAGTACTAAACACGTTCCATCTACTCTCGTGGAGGTTTGTATTGACGCTACCTATGTTAGATCGGTCACGGTCACTATTCTCCTCCGTAGCGGTGACTTGGTCAACAGATGCCCTGGTTCTCATGTCAGCTGATGACTTATCAGCCAATATGAATGTGCCTTGGCCGAATAACTCGTTAGTAAGTCCTGGGCGTCCGGGTTTCAAACGAGGTGTTCATGTAAGTTATCGATCAACGAGAACTGACGGTCTCGTGCCGCCATGCATGTTCTCTAACAGTTTCTGATTCAGGGAGCGGTTCCGTGACGACGCCTCATCAACCGGTGTTACAGCACCGAGTAGTGCAACCATGTCTGCATTCGCCGTTACAAAGAACATGACTTAAATACGACAGCAGAGGACGGTATGTGAAGGACACCCAAGCCCATACATCATCTTTATTTCTCGACCTTAGTATTTTCCCTTCACAACATGGTTAATGGAAGTAGGTTAAATATCATCCTTGTTTACTGGAACCGAAACTCACAGAATTGTAGGATATGTCACAGCTCTCCATAATTGTGAGCGGACGGATCGTCGTGTGTGGGTATTCGACCTCATTATGATGCAGACCTCCAGGGACGCAATGAGCAACACTTGCTGAGTTGGAAAGAATCTTCTGAAGGCCCTCCAAATGCCTTGGTGTGGACTGCAGTGTGCAAAGGTATGCGATTGGATGGAGATTGAAACGGTGAAATTATTTTACGCTATGTTTTAGTCAGGGGTCAGGTGCTCGGAAGTGGCACCGCTGGTCAGATTCGCACTGCCAGGGAACAAGCGGCGCAGTCCGCCTGTCAAATGTTGGGGATTCCAGCGTAACTTGTTCTATGCAGTATAGTCAAGAGTATGGTATATAGTGCAGTAACCTAAATCAGTGGAAACCAGTCACCATCGCGGAGTTTCCAAATAAGGATGGACTACGACCGAGCAAGCTTGCTCTAATCTTTGAGCTTGAACTTGAAGCTTGGGTGACGGAAAAAAAGGCCTCATACCATGTCTCGACGTCTTACACCATATCTTTTCGCTGGCTTGTTGGGTGCGGTCTTCACAGAACTGAATCCGTTCTGCAAGCTTACTCTTGGCCCGTCGCGGCATCTCAGGTGTTCTCTCAGGCGTCTACACTTTCAAACCACTCTTTGAGGGGGCCGCTGCTACACAGTGCGCGCTAGATTCGAGACTTAGGGGAAGTACCATACTAATGTATTTTGGCTGCTAGAAAAGTCCGAGGCGCAACGGGGACAGACCGACCGCAATCCGACACCACTCCTCAATAAGGCTGTTCGTCATGTGGCCTTCAAGGAGGGTGTAAAGATTCATTATCCGAGGGAATCGCTACATCATAACTCCATACACATGGAGTGTTTTGGTTACGGATTCGCATTCGATCCTAATAAACGTGGTAAAATCCCGCTATCTCCATGACTGTGTGCTCAATCGCACGCATGTACATACGCCCGCCTGCTTACCGCCGATCGACGTCCATTCTCATCACTCCATTAGTGCTACTAGCCATGGCGTCACGGTGTTCCCATATCTGTCCACATGCTTCTCAACGGGAATCCCACTGCCAGGGATAAGATCCTCACCTGCAAAACACTCTCAGCTAGGAAAATCATTTCTTTGCGGGTCTCTTCGACAATGAGGTCCTGAATTTGCAGCCACTTTTCGCCTTCACCGCCTCCGCCTCCGACTCGGAGATGAACCTTCCAGACCGTATTTTCCTTATCACGCGTAGTTCCCGCTACGGATTCGTGGGTAACATTAGCGATCAGATCGTAGGCCGTTGGCGGATGCGAAGGTGGCGCATCGAGGTCTACCAACAAAGCACGTTGACAAAGATCCGAACGGAGATGGGGTTGATCAGCAACGTTATTACATGAAAGATCGACGAAGCGTACATTCGCGGAAATCAACGCCCCTGAGCGGAAAGGTAACGATGGTAGGGTTTTTCTCTTCCACGAAGGCATTCTTGGTGAACCGCTTGTAGTGGAGTATAATATAACGTGGGAGACGCTGACATTTGTATCGCCTTAGCTGGCCTGCCGACTCCTTTGATGGTGCGTGACTATAAGTGACAAATGAAGCGTGTCCAACATGAGGAGTTTACCTGTGTCGTGACCCCATCATATTTGGCCAACACGGAATGCACACTAACCTGTGGGATAATGTTTTTCTCGACTGCGTCCTGGAACAATGGTGGCGGCGGAAGATCAACTGCTAGGAAGAGGAACGGTGATACCGTTGACTTGATGTCTGACGCGCGGAAATCATAGATCGGTATGAACAACATTCATGATCTTAGTGTCCTAACCTCTGTCAATATCAAATTTCGGCTTTTCGTTTCCAGCTTCGTCAGGGCGTACGAAGACTTGTTGCGTCTCTACGCGAAGCTCTCCCTGGAAAGTGGAGAAAATCACACCTGTGCAAGTTATGTATCAGACACTCGGCAACTAGAACCAGGACTCACTCGAGTTCTTCTTCTTCGTACCGCCCAGATCGATATGCAAGCGATTAAGGAACCAACCAAGGAATTCGACCGGATCTCCTTGTTTCTCTAATGTGAATTTTCCAGAACTGGCACGATTCACTTCCTGCAGGAACTCATGTGGGCTAACTTGGCTCTTGAAAAGCCGTGGATTCCATATTTTCTTCGCAAGTGCCGCAAATCTCTTGACAAGCTCAGTTTCTTTCCCCTTGAAATCTGATAGGAGAAGGTAGTCTCGAAGTGGAGGGACATGAAGGAGAGTGTGTATAATGACATTCATATGATCATTACGCTTGATGTTGTTTAGACCAACATATCCTTGCAAATAGGGCTTGTGTGTGAGGTCGTAGGATGGTTTGGAGAGGTAAGAGGCAGAGGAGAGGTTCGTTATCGATGTTTTCGTAAATTTGGGATTTAACACGAAGGCAATGTCCTCGAGTGACGGGTCAGATACAAGATAGCCATCTGGGAGTACGTAGACCTAGTGATCCATTGGAGTGAATCGCCGCTACACGTGTGAAGGATGGAATTGACCTTTGTTGTCTCGAGATTGATGAACACATGGTGGTCATCGTGAATGGAATGAGCATAGGCATATGAGCTGCGGCCACGGCCTTGGAAGTACTTTCCGCAGACAAGGCAGCCGTATATATTAATATTAGAGGTCGAGACTGAGCACACTTTCTCAAAATCAAAGTCAAGCAGGGCCCGGTTAATCTGCGAAGAAGAATGAGGGAGTATCAGGAGCTGAGGAGGCGTGCTGGCATACGGTGTCGAGGTATAAGTCCGATGCCTTGTGCTCGTACGCGGAGGCTGTGGCATCTAAAGAGTACGGATCATCTTCAACATCCGCTCCAGGGAGGGGTGTATTTCCGTCGAGCTTGCTGCTGGGCGCGTGGCTATGTTCCTCGGAATCCGACACGGCCGAGCTGTCTCCTAACCTAGCTCGTTTGTTCGGTGGCTCGCTATCTGAGTAGGGGGATTGTTTTGGAGACAGTGCAATGTTGGAGCTAGACATACTTCCGAGAAGAACGTGAAGGACGTCGGGGGGCGCGTCGGTAGTCTATGCTGATTACATAAGCCACAAGTTGAACAAATTAATGTCTGCCCGACTACACTGAGTATGTGCTCGCTGCTGCCAGGATGCTCTCCGGCACTCGTGCTTCGTTGCGCACTCTGTCTTGTTCAACGCGTTCAAAAGTTTCCGCCTTTTCCTCGACAGCGGGCGTGCATGTCACTGCTCAACCAAAGCCATCACTGGAACTGGACCCCAGCTTAAAGTCGTTGCTTCACGATGTTGACATATCTTTGATGCCCAAGCACAAAGGAACAGAAGGGCCAGCTTCAACATCTGCGCGAGAACTGGAAGCACTTGAAAACGACGAAGGCGAAATTGAATACTATGACATGGTCCACGCAGACAACTCGATTGAGGAACCTGCGCGACGTAGGGAGGACCGTAAATCACCCGCAGCCCGGTTCGGCAGCGACGGAATCGGTACTGTGGTCCTGTCCCCTGAACTTCAGCGTTCAGTTACTGCGCTCATCGAAGGTATGGTTTTATTGTCACATAAGTATTCGAATCCAGTGATCGTGTATAGGCACAAACAAGACACTGTTACACAGTGACGCAAAACGTTTGTTTGCGGAACAGGATAGCTCGGGGGAAATTTGGTCCACAGCCTACAATGTGGAATACAAAAATCGTCGACAGCGTTATCAGCATTCCGCGCGCGATGGAACTGCATTTGCGTCTGTCATCCTCCCCGCACATTATTCTGCCATATATGCGGTATTGCGCCACGTGAAGCATAGATTGGGAGGGTCATGGAACGTGGATAGGGTCATTGATTGGGGTTCTGCCACCGGAAGCGGACTCTGGTAGGGTCTACCGCTAGTGCATATTTGGACTGTTCATGAGGATTCTGTAGGGCAGCGATGAACGTGTTTCAAAGACCATTCACGACCCCAGGAGAGGGGCCACTGTTAGCCAACTCCACCGTTGTCACGTACCTTGGCCTGGACCAGCGCGAGGGTCTCGTGTCGATAGCCAAGCAAATCCTCCAAAGTAAATGCTTCTACTTCCCTCATTTCATTCAAAGTTGCTGAAGTCATCGCGCAGAAACCGAGCTTGGTGCATTGAACGTCATGTGGAGAAAGTCCTTTCACGAAGAATACCGCGTAGATCCTGCCGAGGGTCATTCTACAATTGCCCTCTCAGCATTCATGCTGTCTGCACAGCCTTCTCTCTCCAGGAAAAATATGGTTAAGGAAATGTGGGACAGTGGTGCACAAACGATTGTATGTCCCGTGTTTTCCACAATAACTAGCGACTTGATCATAGGTAGATCCTCATCGACCATAACTCTCCATCTGGTTTCCAAAACATTGCGGCAGCTCGTCAACTTTTGCTCGACCTGGGTCGCACGGAAACTGAAATCCCCGAAATGATGCACCAACCTTTTCGGGGCTCACATGTCGTCGCACCCGTAAGTTGCAGACTTGCATAATGTGAACATGCTGTGATATTCCTTTCTCTTCCCCTTTCTGCATTGTTTCTTGTCCATGCCCCCGCATTTGAAAAATGCGATATCGCCCGTCTTTATGGTCTAGTGCCCGCATGATCGCCCCTGTCCCCTCCAACACTCTAGCCCTTCGGCTCTCGTCTGTGGCCTTTCTCAGCGCTTGCAGCGCCCAACATTTGTTCGGCGCACGAAACATGCAAAGCAAGGCCACGAGGATATAGGCTACTCATACGTTGTCATTCGGCGAGGACCAAGACCTGATAGCACAATTTTAGGTGCAAGGGGACGACTAGTGGGCAGAATTGGAGGAGTGGAGAGGGAAGCGATAGAGCGAGCGAAGCTGGGGACAGGTGTGCTAAGGGAGTTGCAACGTGCACATGGGCATGATCGTGCCGGTATCGACCCGCAATCACCGTCGTTGTCGGTGTCAGCTGCGCGGTTCACATTGGAGCATGCCCAATTACTGCCACCCATCGACGTCAATTCCGTCCCCGCGGATCAAACGCAAGCTCGTGTGCCTGTGGATGACGGTGTTGGTACCGGCGCTGTGGAGGTACTTGGGCGGGTGGCGAGCGCAGATGCTGCGTCCTTCATGTCGCCTCATGTTGATGTGCGTTCGTCGGATGAAACTACGGTACGAGCGCAGCCACGAGTCCCCTCGTCACCAGCATCAACATCAACGCCACCAGCGTCTGTCCAAATACCCGCTTCCACATCAGAATTTCCCCTGAGGGCGGGATATTCAAAAACCGAGGCGAGACGCGAGGATGCGCCCGAAGAGTCTGAGTCGCCGTCAAACCTCGAGGAGGCTCTGAGGAGCGAGGCATACGGATGGCCGCGTCTCGTGTTCCCACCGCTCAAGAAGAGCGGACATATCATTATTGATGCATGTACGCGTGAAGGTTCGTAGCCTGTCCCTATTCCCACCTTTTTTCCCGTCTATCAACTCCCATCATTTCTCGAGATGAAAACGATGGGCTAATGATTATGTTTTTATTTCAATAGGAAAAATAATGCGGCTTACGATTCCAAAATCGCAAGGTAAACAAGCATTTTACGATGCCCGCAAATCTTCGTGGGGCGATATCTTTCCTCATCCATCCAAGAACAAACCCATTGAACGTTTCCAACCTACCGACGAAGGAACTACGTTGAAACAACAAAGCATCCAGGACGCGAAGGGATCAGACGTAGGCAAACGATCAAAGGGACGAGACAGGAAAGACAAGGCACACGAGAGAAGTTATGTTGCACTTGACGATACGCTTCGAAAGGAGCAGAAGGCGAGGTGGAAAGCTTCTAGGAAGGATTTGGCTGGCGAGAGTGATGAGGCTTTGCGACTCGTTGATTCCGAGGCAGGAAATGTCCACTACTACTGAACCACATATGCCACTCACTTTGAACATCACGGCTTTCGAACTCGTTTACCCTGCGCCAACCTCCTTCGTTTTCTTTGTTCTGCCGTAGATCCCCGTTTACCACGAGCATACACGCGCGCACTGCTTATTGGATAGATGTCACACCATGCTATTATTCGATATATTGTCTAACCGTTCCATTGGAAGTGTTCTCCCCCGGAACATCCTTGCCAAAACAGTCGAGGCACGAGTAGATGGACTAGGATGATAGATCAAGGAAAGCCGGCGCCGACACAAGATATCGTTTTCATTTTTCACATCATCTGATCGGCCTTACCATATCCAACGCTGGTACCAAGCTGTACGAGCGTCATCCAACTTCACCATATGGTATATATCCAGCCATCCATCAAAGATCCTTTATCTGAATGCCGGGCGCTTGTGTCGAGCTGAGAAGTATCCGAGTGATCGCATTCACTGAAATGTCCGTCAGTCAATTTTATTTTACTCAAATATAGAGACAACGAATGGCGATGTCGTCGATCGGGGGTCAAATTGCAACACGGTGGTTCAAGTAGACCGACCGGCTAATCAAAGTAAGGGAAGAAGGAATCGGTGGAGAGGGAAAAGATTCGTCCGAAGAGCATTGTTGAACTATTACCGTAACACCGAGCAACTCGGAAACGGATGTAGATGGGGAGGTGATAATGAAAGAGAACCGGGACGAAGAGATGGGGAAACAAGGGATGCACGGATTGCCCACACGAGATACGCACCAGGTTTAACACTCTTACTGGTGTTCTTGCCCTTCTGAGCCTTGGCCTCAGCCTCAGCAACAGCATCCTTGAGGTTTCCCGTGGCGCGTTTCACGTTAAGAACAAACTGTTTGACATTCCTTACTACATCCTCGATGGGGAAATCTAGCTGAGGATTTGGGCGGAAATTAGTACTGGTGACAAAAGATAAAATGCAGGAGAGCAGGAACGAAGAACAAGCTCTCGTGAACCCACTTTGCCGATGGGCATCCTTATAGTTCCTGTTTTGTCACCTCTCCACTCAGTCGTTCCCTGTAGCCTTTGAATATACCCCTCAATGTCATCCGTGACTGTTCCTCGTCTCTCTGACGGCATGAGACCACGGGGACCAAGGATACGACCCAATTTGCTACTAATGCTACGGATGAGGGATGGTGTACAAAGGATAGTCGTGCAGTTGTTGTGTTTGCCTTCCGCTACCTGCAGTTAAGTCTCAGCAACAGAAGGAGAGGCGAGACGAAAGTACCAACGGCGTCAACTAGCTCTAGTCCACCAACGACATGGGCACCAGCTTTTTTGGCTTCGTCTGCTTGCCGGCCATCCGCAAAAACAAGGATTCGGTACTCCTTTCGCGGCTTGGCCTCTCGAGGCAGGTTGATACGCCCAGTGGGAATAGGTGCACCACGTGACATAGCGGTCCGGATCACCAACTCGTATGTCGACTCGGGTCGTGCAACCTCTACTGCCTGAGGTTTCAGAACACGGCGAGTGAGCGACATCGCGGACGTGTAATGACGGCAAACCTACGCGAAGGACGGATACAGCGTCGGCGAGGGTCATCTTCTCATTCGCGTAGGCATCTTTACCGCGCTTGACCGCCTTTCTTTTGGCTATGAGGGCTAGCTGATGCTTTGAGGGGGCCTTCTTCTTCTCGACTCGTTTTACAAGCACGACGGGTGACGAAGAAAAACGGCGGTTGGCTACGAGTTGGAATGATGTACCATTCAAGCTAGACCAGGGCAAGTTGGCAGAACGGGAGGACAGCTGTCGGGCATATACCGACTCTTAAACTCAGAACGACCTCAAACGTATGGTGCACTCACTGGACTAACGAACGAGAACGTGCATCGCCGACAGAGTAAACCAAGACTAGACGACATTGAGAAGGGGAACAAGTTGGAACAAGCTCGAGTTCTGCACGCGGCCGTGGGAACCGAGACCTGGCGCATTTTTGAAGTCTCCAAAGTGCATGCAGGATCGCTCAATGTCGTTTCTCAAGTGCGCTCGTCCGCTCTCACTGCGAGTCTCGCAAATTTCGGTGCGCCATGCAGCGACAAACGCGCAGGTCACCGACCCGACCAACACCCAACGCGAAGTCATCCGTCGCATGCTCTACCCTCCCAACGTCCGTACTGGTCCTTCCCCCACCGGCACATGGCGTCCAGACGTAGCTCTCGCGCTCCAGCGCGCTATTCCTTCAGCACAGGCCCACAAGACGATCGAGAGGGCCTGGAAACTTTACCAACGCCATCTGCGTAAAAAACGCGACGAGGAACTGCAGCGCAAGTTCGAGTGCATGAGGAGGGCGATGCAGGAGCTTGAGGAAATTGACCCAGCATTATTCAAAGAGGCAAACAGGAGAGAGGATCCAAGAACGAGGAGTGCTGCCGAGATGGAGATGCTCAAAACTTGTTCCAACGCAGAGAAGAGGGCCATCGAATCTAGAGTCAGAGGCATATTCCCTCGCGAGCTCAGAGTCCCAACAGACACACCATCAAAAGAGGGCTGGCCCCACGATTGGAAACCTTTCAATCGCCCGCTATAGGTCAGCGCGCCTCTATCTTACTAGTCGTGACATTGACGTTCTATACCCAGAATCGTTCCGATGTATGCTTATAGATCACTCATTGATATGCGGTGGAGCTGGCACTGTTGACAATGAGTGCTTTACAACTCATTTAGAGTCCAATGTCCCTAAAATCAGCCACCCGTTCGGGTGGGACGCCCATAAAGGTATCCGAGGCACCCCTTCCTGCTGTCTTGGCGACTACTGCAGCATGTACTCCTTCTAGTGCTTTTGTCCACGAGTGAAGTGCAGCATATCGCTTTTTCTCGAGTGCTTGGCTGTAAGCGGATGAGTATCTGTGGTGCTAGACGAGATGGGAAAACGTACGCCCGGTCCATCTCCAGTCTCATCCCAACCTGGTCTATCCGACCATCAACTTTCCCTTCCAGGATAAGCCCTATCAAAAGCTCTTCTACCTCCGCAATCTCGACGTTGAGTTGCTGTACGGTCGTGTTAGTCTCCAATATAACTTCTCACGGACCCAACTCACCTTGGCGAGGAACGAAAGCTCCAGACGCATGTATGGCTTGATGAGATCAATGAGGTACGATGTGCGTAGACTTCTCAGGAGTTCACCGATATACGATCTAATGAATGCGTCGTCCATTATCGTGGAGCGATTGTCTGCGCCAGCACTCGTTAGCGCGAGAGTTTTTGTCTCCAGTCTCCAACTAACCTTTTAAAATCCTCTCAGCCAAATGTACTTCCCTCCGTTGATAAGCATCCACTAAATCTGTCATTGCTTTGATTTGTGGATCTGACTTGTACGGTTTCGTCTCTTGTGAATCAAACGGGTTTACTTCGCTCCCTGTCAGCATGTTGGCAAGCACTAGGTATTTCAGCACTTGAATGCGCTGCGGGGATCCGGCCTCGTCATAATTCCGGAAAGACTCGAAGAAATCAGAGGAAGCGAGAGACCATTGGCGTTCGCCCATCCACATTTTGCCGCCACATTCCTTGATGACCCCCATGATACGCGGGTGTGGGATCGCAGAGCGGACATTGTTCGAGGCGTTGTAAATCTCCTAGTTTACGTTCATCGGATGAGGAGGCTTATTCACGACACTGACAAGGCGAATAAAATACCTTGAGTTTCTTCACGTTTCGCATTTCGTTGTGCATCTGGATCTCGAGCGCGTAGATCTCCAGGAGCTGAGTTCCCCGTTGTGATTGGTCCTCGCTATCCATCGCAGCTCTCGTCGTGGCATGCAGCTCGCGAATGATCTGAACGTCTTTTGTGTTACAGAGGTATATGGCTTTGAAAAGGGACGATATACGCACCTTCTGGAGTCGACCATACTCTTTTCTGTCCAACCAAAGCTTGGCGAGCTTCAGATTTGTCTTCACCGATAGTCTCTATATACATGGGGTAGTGGTCAGCGCCTCACCCTGGGATCCGCGTCAACAGCAACTTGAAGCTTACCTCGTTCTTGGCCTCTTCCAAAGCCTCATTCGTCACGGCATAAAATCGTTCAAGAACGTCCACTTCCACAGCCCCTCCCTTTCCACCCCCTACATAATCCAAGATCCCGTTAATCGTCTTCTCAGAGTAGTTCCTGGTAACGGCGGATTTCGTGTATGTGAGAAGCCGGGTGTAGGTTGCCAGTGCCTCCGCGGGGCGGTGGAGGGTCAGGAAGAGCAGTTTCGAAGACTGCTTCAAGGCCTTGAAGCCCCTTGGCGTTACGAGTCAATGTCAGTGCGAAGGAGAGGGACGAGACGAGAGCGGGCTCACCAGTCGCCTTTCTCTGTTTCTTGATCGACGATGGCTTTGAACTCCTTGAGCGCTTGCTCAGGGTCGTCCTCTTTCTTGGCTATTTCACAACATATTCCGGGCCCAGTTGAGCAAATGAGAAGAGGGGCGGGGAGTCAAACGCACATTTCGCGGTATAATACATGTTCTCGACATCTGCGCTCCCTGACTCGCTAGCTTCGTCGTTATCGGAATAGTCGAAGCCATAGTCCTGTCGTTCACGTTGATAGCAACGTCAGTGCGGTTTGCGCTCGCTCACAGCAACGGTCATGCGATTACGACGAGTTCACGAACAAAAGGAAATACAGTACCTCATCTTCGCTGCCCTGCATGTATTCGGCGTCGTCATCGTCCATCGTAGTTGTGACTCAGGGGGTCGAACAATGAGAGTGGCTCGATAGAGTTTGGTGTGTGGATTAGGATACGCCGCAGAGTTTGGTAGTAGTTAACGTTGATCTTAGAAAGGATGCTTTGCAATTTTGATAAGACGTATGTTACAACAGTATGCTAACGGATCCATGGGGTATGTCATGTAAGATGCAACAAATCAGGAATGCGTATGTAGGACATGTGGCAGTAGATGGTGATCTTCAAGATCGAAATGCGAATCAAAACAAACGAAACGTTTGGCGCCAGCCTGAGAGTCCGTTAGACTATCACTGGTCACCAATCAGGCCAAAGATCGGTTAGGCTGTTCGGGTCTTCTTCAGGTGTGTCCTTCTGTTTCATCCAGCGATCTGGGACCTGTCACCGAACAGCGTTTACATGAAATCCAACTAGGAAGCCCACCTGAAACTCACCAATGGGAAGTACCTTTCCATCGCACTGATAAAGCGTTGCCTGTATTGTTTCGGCCCCACTATAGTAGGTTCACCCTTTCCACCTCCAGTCAGGAATGCAGACTCTTTTACCCAGCTCTCAAGCTTCTTGTCCCACGTGTAGGTGCGGATATAGTCTGACGAAACATCCTCTCATGAGCACGTCTTCAATGATAAAAGGGAGAAGAAAGTTTAGCCAGGAGAAGTAAACCTACCGACGATCCCAACCACAAGTTCATGTGTCTCATTATCAACACCAACAACTAGCGAGTAGTCCATGACGTTAATGTCCGAAAGGAACTTGCTGTCGTTGTACAACGCGCCACGCAAAATCCTCTTGGAGTATTCTTTGAGATAGAAAGGTGAGAGGTGGGCGGCTTTGCAAAGGGTCAGGGAGACTCGCTAGAGAGACAATCTATCGCTCACTTTCAACAAGGTTCTCATCCAGTAAAACCTCGTTCTCCCTTCCCGTGGATTGCACGTGCCGGTTCCTAGTGGAACCTTTGAGATCATATATCTGTCAAAGGAGCACGATCAAACCTGAAAGACCTGCAAGAACAAAATTTCTGTCTACCTTGGCAAATCGGCGGTTGTAAAGCAGATTCTCCATGACAAACAAATTCATGTAGGTCACTTTACCCTTGCCCGTCCCCTTGTCCTTGGACTTCTTGAACGTCAGCTTATAACAACCGAAGACTTTAGCTAGCAACGTTGGGCGCTAATCACAACGTTAAACAGATCATTTCTCGCAAACAGGAGAATAGACGACCTACATTTCCACTGACAGCGGATGCCATGTAATCAAAGTACGCAGGAGCAAAAGTTTCCATCGTTTGGAGTTCCGCGCGTGAGAGCTCTTTCGCGATGAACCGGTCATCTGGCAGCCAAAGTTAGTCCAACAGCCTGAGCACACAAAATGAATCGGCCCGAACCTCGAGTCTTCAAGAATGCGGACCCAGACTTGCCCCCGTTAGCGTCCCACTTGACGCACCGCGACAGGGACTCTACGATGCTCTTTTCACAATCATACATCCTCCGTAATGCATCAAACTGCTCAGGATATAGTATAGTGCAGCTAATCGTCAGCCCACCACTCTCAAATGCTGCCCAAGACGCATATAATCAACCCCGTGTTGCAACGAAATAGTAGCACTCACAAATGACCCAAGACATTTTTGTAGATGGGGACTTGAGCTCGTCCGTGAGATTAACAGTGTCTGAGGTATCCACATTGACGACTCCCCACGTCGACGAGCACTCGGACACAGATCGATCATCCGGCATAAACGCTTCACCACCTTCAGTAACCTTTGGTTCACGGGATGTCCGCTTTTCAGCACGAGATTTCGTGAGCATATCGCGATAGTTTGGTGAGCTTAAAATTTCCGTAGTCGGCACGTTAGCGAGAAAGAAAAGATACGAGAAATTTACTTGAGTGCAAGAGCAATGATTGAAGTAGGTTCGTCGGTCCTAACGACCATCGACGAATCTCGGAATATATGCTCTGGATCCTGCAATGGATCCTCGTTGTCAAATTCTATGCGCTTCGATGGGAGTTGGGGGGGCCATAGTCCAGAGAGTGCCTGTCTGAAGATTGAACTACGTCCTGGAAGCTCTTCGGGTGGAGCTGTCGGTGGAGTCGGCGGCGGGTTTGACTCCGAATGAGGAGAGCTTAAGAATGGGGATGGTGGGAAGGACCGTTCTGCAGCAGGAGGAGAAAATGAGGGGGTAGATGTAGAAGGAGCCGGTGCTACCATTTCCTGAATGGGGAATGGATCTGCGGACGAGGCTGAAACCTTCTGAACCGTGGCGACAGGTAGGGTCGTGGACTGCTCAGGAGAAGACTCGGTGGCTTTATCAGTGGGCTTGCGTCCTTCATCCTCATCACCACCTTCATCGTCAGCCTCACTCAAACTGTCAGAGATGTCTGATTCGTCCTTGATCGCATCTTTGATGCTTTCCAGTACTTCTACCGTCGCACGAGAGGATGCGACTGGGCGTACTTTGCGTCCACGGATGACAGCATACCGTCGATTAGCCCTCTCACTCTCCCGACTGATACGTTCAAAATGTCTCGCGATGTTCGAAACCTTCGTCCCAGCCCCCTGGGGAGGTCGCCTGAACGTTGGCTTCGACGTACCACTCGACGTGGATCGTTGTTGGGGCACATCCCTGCCCAATCCTCTGGAAGATGTTTTCCCCCTTACTGTCCGTGCTTGGGGTGGAGGCAACAATTTCCCATTGGGTAGTGGAGACGGGAGTTCACCACCCACTCTTGACCCTCTTTTATCTGGGGATGTCGTCCTGGACGGAGCTAGAGAATCAATAGATGATCCTCCTGGTATTCTCGCCGTATATGGTCCTTGCCCTCCCAGGGACCTCCTAAATCTCGGTGCTGCATTCGCTGCGTATCCAGATTCGAAATCAGACGTAGAAGGCTTCTTGGCGACTTCGTGTCTGTGTCTCCCACGAATGGCATTCCGTGGTAAAACGGGTCCTGACATATTTGCGTTCGACAACGTTGTAGTGGGGTCTTCCTGCTCACTCTCAGAAACAGGAGGAACGGGGGCAAGAGCAGTCTTGGCAAGTTCCTCGACACCGGTAGCAGGGATAAAGTCTTGGTAGCGCGCAACAAGTTCTGCGACACTGGGGTGTTGTGATGTACGGCGAGGGAGGCGAGAGACACGAGGAGGGGGACGATCAACTTCGGGTTCACTTTGCTCAGCCTGTGCTGCCTATAACCTGATCAATTGCTCGTTGCGGAGATGACGCGACTTCTAGACGTACCTGCTTACCACGACGAACCTGGGATAACACCGGTTCCTCTTTCGAGGCTCCGATGGTCGAGTCACTATCCGGGTCAGACCTTTTGGCTGGAGACGTCAGATCTAGGGTTGGTACACTAGGTGCTTCCTCGTCGCTTCTCAACGGGGCCACTTTCTCCACAGGTTTCTCCGAACGTGTCTCATGCTCTGCCTCCGACGCCTCTGATGCACTCGAGACTAACGAATCGCTCGTGATCCGGCTCCTACTCGGTCCCCCTTCCTCCGCCTCCGACACACTTGCGGAAGGCATATGCGACTCGCCGAATGGACTCGAAACCTCGTTCCGTTTCGGCCACATCACCCGCATAGAGTTGAACGCAGACACTCGGCGTCCACTCTTTTCAATATTCCGCGGTTTGGGAAGCTTGTCAAAGTCGGACTGCCAAGCAACGATGCGGTCCTGTCTAAATGAACGGACTTGGTTGAGAGCAAGCGTGTCCATGGGTGAAGACTCCTGATAGACCTTGTTGATAAGCTGGGTGATCTCCTGTCGTTCCGCCTCCGCACGTGAGATGAGATTGTTGATGTCTGCTGTGAGCTTCGCGTCGTGTTCTTCTTCGCCAGTGGCAGCATCGATGTTAATAAGTTTGAGGTCATCAACGAGCGCGGTATACCATGCTATATTCCGCCTATACAGCCTCTCAAAGTCAGCATTCTTCAGCTCGAGCTGGACTTCGGGGCGTATACGGATGCGCATCGCAGGGTAAACGATCTCGTGCAGCGTCACGGGGTCCGCTTGGAAGCGCACAGTCATCCCCCTTGTAGCGAAATATCTGATGTGGTGCTGGTAAATATTGTGTTGGCACCCAGCACCTTGTACGAGCTGGACGTCCGCAGGATAAAAGTGAAGTTCGAGGAACTTGGCAAACGAATATCGCTGCATCTCCTCAGAAATGGGTATGAATGGTGTTGCTGACCCACAGACCCGACATGCGCTCCAAGTAGTGATCATATCCGGGGCAGGGCGAATGTTCCTCGCTTTGATTTGTCCATCCCATTGTTCGACAGCTACAGCCAGTCTCGTGTCATTGTGCACGAACACTTGACAATGCCGTGCAAGAGGTTGGTTACATCCTTTCCCTGCACACACCGCTTTGGGGTCAAGAAACTGCACTAGCGTATCATTCACAGCTTTTTCAATGAACTGGCCAAGTGTGCAATCGTTTTCGCCGTAAAATGTGATGTGGTGCAAACCGGGGGCGAAACATGCACGTCGGATCCCAAATTCTTCGATAGGAACCGTGTATCGCCATAGAACAATGCATTGGTATTTCTCGACGACGAGATCGTCTGCGTTCTTGCGTAAATACCACTCCCAGATTCGACGGTGCTCTTCATAACGATATTTGACGAGGCTGAGCTGAGATTCCAGAGCAATATCTGCCGTAGTTTTCAAGGGCACAGGTTCGACATCCGGAGGACCTGCCATGTTGATGGGGTGAGGAGAGAGAACAAATGGGGACCCAGGCAAAACAACACCGGAAGTATGAGGTTGAGGGTCGAAGTAGTCTTTCGGACCTTCGACCTGAAGGTGTTTATCAGCTTCAGGCGAAGGCGTGCGAGGGGGGAGGACGAGGGCTTCGATCTGTGCTTTGACGTCTTCTGTGTCTTGAGTACTGTTGCTCGATCGGATGTCCACTGTCTGTCTCTCAGGTGTCGGTGTTCCAGATGTTGCTTTGTCGACAACCTTAAGCTTGTCAATCTCTCCCTTTTCTCCCCGTCGCACAAGGTCGTCCTCCCAAGCATGCTGAACTCGCGTAAGCTCTTCGTCCAGCTCCCTCATGCGTAGTATAGGCTGAGGAGGAGGAAATCGTAGTGTGGCGGAAACAGAAATGAAGGTCTTGTAGTAAGGTTCAATGGATTGTTGAATACGTTTCGAAAGCCTCAGTCGCTCAGCGTCCGCATCGGGGAGATCTTCCTCGGCCGTATCCTCACTCGACAACTCATCTGCTTTCGCCTTTTCCTTGTCCGTGGGGATTGCCAACTGAACCAATGACACCGATGCTGGTACCAACGCCCCAACTCCGATGCCTTTTCCATCCCCATTGGCATCATCGACTAGCTGTCCCTGTTTCATCATAACCGCGGGTACGGCTTCCAGAGGTAAGGAAGTCAATGTGATCACCGAGTCTTTCCAGAGATGCGTCTCCAATTTCAAGTTTCTGACGATGAAGGTCAAAAACCGCGTGACTTTCTTCACCCTTCTCAGAGTCTCAGAATCCCCGCCCCTTAGGATGATCGTGCAGCCCATGTCACGGTTACAGCCTTCGAAACGCATATAGGTTTTGCGTCGTCCCGGGATAAGAGGGTGGTCGAATGTTTGAACGCGGAAGCGCCCACAATGACCTAAACGTGGCTCAAGGGCGAGTTTGTCTATGGAGGAGAACACGTCTCCTTGTGTCATACGAGCTATGAATGAGACGGCAGAAGGTTTCACAGCGCGAGCGACGGCGATATTGTGCTGAGCGAGCGTCTCCAATGCAATCCTCGACACACTCTTCTCGACCATGACGACGTGAGGTCTTAGCGCTGCAATTCTGCTAACTAGGTTGCCGAGATACTCTTTCTCTTGACGAAGGATTTGGCCGAAGTGGACATATTGACCCTCGACACGATGGAATTCGAGAGGGAAAGTGACAAGCATGACGCGCGGGTTATGTTGCGACCTGAGCATTTGTTTGTGCGCCACGTTCTTTGTGATGACAGCACCGTCGACATATTCCGAATCTGAGGGAGCCCCACCTGGGATCTTCTTAATCTTGACGTATCGGCGGACATCCATATCCTCGCCTTGGTGATAGGGGACAGCAGTGAAAGTGAGTTCGCGGGCAATGCGAAGGGATATTTTAAGCAAGGTTTCCTCCCATTCTTTGATATTGGGAATGTTTTCAGTGGTAAGCATTTGACGCAGCATGATGCGGAGATGGAACATGGAAATGAGGTTGAGTTCCTGAGCATATCTAACAGTCAAGGGAGTCTTAGTGGAGAGCTCAATAGTGTTGAAAAGTCAACTCACGCGGTGGAATCGCGTCTCGTTCGCCACCCCTCAACATTTGGGAAGTTATCCAGTCGACTCTGTACCCTGCTCCTAATGAAAGGGGTCGCGCCATCAAAATCCCCGAAACTATTAAATCTGGACCTCATCGCCCCATATGTCACCGGACTGTCTGGGCCGGGAAAATGGTCTGGGGAGCTCAAAGGAAACTGAATCGTGCTCATCGCAGACCTATCGACGTTCACTGGAACGGTGACCGGAAAATCAACAGGCGTCTTGGCTCGAGGGGCCGTAGCAGGCGGTATGTAAGCTTGATTCTGCTGTTGACCGAGCGTGGTGGGGTCCTTCTCGTCCTCTGTGAGATTTCTGCGGAAGGGTGCGGTGGAGTCGCGAACAGGCTCCCATTCGAGAGGGGAATTGGATGCGGTGTCCTCAAAGGAAGAAGGGAAGCGTTTTGTTTCCGCGATAGAGTATAGATTGAAGGGCTCATCCGTACGCCCGAATAGCTGTGACGCTGCGAAGGGAGATTGAGGATGATGGCCTAAGCCGAGGGTAAAGTTATCTGAACCGAGCTGGTGGGCGGGGAAAGGCGATGTGGTTGACGAGACGACAGAACGACGGTCGTCGTCCTCATCTTCGTCTACCTTGGCAAGTTTCTCGAGGCAAAGGTTGCATACTCGCACCATGCCATCGTGACCGAAGCGAGAACCTTTGATGATGTTGGAGGCACAGCGGGAACAGAATATTTGCCCTGGAAAGGCTTAGAAAAAAAAAGAGGAACAATATGAGTGATATTTAGGACTTGCCACATATTCGGCAATGATGCTTTCGTCGCCATGTTGTGAAGACGCTCTTGCAATCATAACATTCCTTTGCATTCTCGTCGTCCATCCAATAATCGCGAGACAAGCCTATTGAATGCAATCAGCAAGAATCAAGGGGTGATGTTGATCTTCAACATGCCTTCTCCGCGTATTCTGCGAATCACCTTTGAGACAGAAGCAGACCGATTGTGAGAAGCAGAAGTGCGTATGCTACGAGCGTCATCTTGAATCGGAAACCCAGGGATGGACGTTCCGATTGCGCCACCATCTGGAACCTCGTAGAATGGGGGACCATGGGCTCCGCGAGAGGGGGAGCGGTCGGGATCGTGGCCGAACGAGGGTGCCTCGAAGACGACGGGGGTAAGAGAAACAAGAGGCGGGGCGGGGATGGCGGAGACGAGTTTGAGCGAGACTGGGCGCTGGTCGGAAGGGGGCCTAGAGGAGAAGGAAGAAAGATTATTGTGTGCGAGAGTTGCGGAGGGACGTCGCTGGTCACTGTTTGGGATGGACTGGGGACCGGGAAGAGTGGGTGCGGGGGATGCAGCAACGAGTGGGGTTGCAAAGCTGCTTTTCATGCGGGAGAAAATGGACGTGACCAGCGCATACGAGGACTGGTCGTTCTCGTCCTCCTCCGAGAACGGATTGAACGACGTCAAGCCGGTCATGTCGTCGCCCACTTTGGTGCTGCTCCGTGACCTGCCTGGGGCCACGCTGTAGGTGCTCTGCACCGGCGAGTAAAGCAGCGGCGACTCCATCGTCGCAAACGAGCTCGGTGCTTCAAGATAACGAGCCCGAGCAAGTTGTTTCGGTTCCCGCGCGCGTCTTGCCTCCCTGCCTCTTTTGGGTAATAATGGTTTCTACGGATTACAGCTTCCGTACCCTACTCATATTTGTCTTGTTAGACAGTCCCTGTGCCTGCTGCTTAATTTCCGAATTGAACTGCTCTTTCATCGTCTTCTTGTCTGCACGCCGTGCCTGCCGCTCTGCCTTGACAGCTTGTTTGCGTGCCCTTTTCTCCTCTTTCGACTCATCTCGGGGGCGACTGATGATCACGATCTGTTTGACGACTTGGAAGCAGCGCGAATGAGCATCGCTCATCGCTATTCATTGACTTGCATACCTTGTTTCACCTGTTCGTCCTCTAGCGTTCGACCTCCCTTGGTCCCACCGCTCGCGACACTAGGCAGTCCCGTGCGTGAATCAAGCTTGATCTTCGGTACAGGCTGCGACGACCGTGCTCGAATTATACGTGGATGATTTTCCAAATTCGAGTACGTCGCTGGGATCCGTCAGTACGTCGTACCCTACCCTAGCACCCGGTCCACTTACTTAGAATAGTTTCGCAGTCCCACCGGTCCTCTTTCTCATTTGCATCGTAGGCTCTGAACAATTCATCGTCGTCCAACTCTTTTTCATCGTCTTCCCCCGTAGCAACTACCCTGACCCTTTCATCTTGTCCCAACGCACGTCTGAGCGTCTCCAGCTTATCCGCACCGGACTCCCCAGAGAGAGCGGGCTTCAGTTTTCGTCCAAGGAACTCATACCTGCCCATAAATTCGTCCACCATCTCAGCATAGTCTTCCCGAGATGTTATTAGATCCGGGGTAGAGGAAGAAGACAACGAAGAGCTAGTCGACGTTGATTCCAGTTCATCGTTGTCCAATGCGTCCTCATCCGAGCCGTACTCTTTCGCAATCAGCTGGAGGTGACGAGATCATTCAAATATCATCAATGTAGAACGCGAGAATGCACGTACTTGGTCAAAACGTTCATCAAGTGTAAGTAAAGCCTCCGTGCGGTGCATCGAGGAGCTACTCATGCTGTACCCCGATGCATCCGACGTACCCTTTCGTCTACGTTTACCACCGATCACCGGGAGCTTTGGCAGGTTGCCAACCGTATCACCGCCTTCAGAGTAAACGTCCTCGTCGGAATCAGACGGCGGTGGCGCATTCTCTTTCTCCTTTTTGAATTTTGCAAATTTTGCCTCCCAACTCTCATCCTCGCCTCTTCCTTCTCCTTCATTGCTCCCTGTCTCAGGGGGTCCATATTCATAGAACTCATAGTCAACTTCTTCTTCACCATCCCGTTCACCATCACAGACCAGATCCGTAAAAAAACCGTCTTGTACTTCATCGTCTACGAATGCATCGTCTTCAAGGGCGTCGAGTGCCTGCCTGAGGTGGAGATCCATGTCTGGCTGAAACCCGGCGATCGAGGAAGGCACGGCTTCTTGTGTCTCAAAGTTTCTGGGTATCTCTGTCTTTGAGGGCAATGCCTCTGTGGGTAGGTCTTGGAACGACAATTGGACGTCTGAGCTTGACTTTCCCTTCCCCCTTGATCTGGATTTGTTCTGAGATTGCGGTGCTTCGATGAGAATGCTTTCTACACCTTCTTCTTCTGTCCCCATCGCACGGAGGTGTCGCATGTAGTCGTACTCTGTGTCATCAAAGTAGATGCCATAGAGGGCTGCCTCTCCGACATTGGCACGGACATCATGTTCGATGACCTCTGGAGCGAGGATAGCCTCTAGGTCAGCGCGGGTTTTTCCCTGTGTGGTCTCGCGTCGGGAATACAAAGAGAAGGACAAAGAGAGACAGACCTTTTTGTCGTTTGCTCTCACAAAGGCTTTTAGCACGTGTTGTGAGGCATCGGGGTCATGGATAAGAGGATCTCTTTGTGATCTGTGGACAAGCTGAAAGTGCTTTGCTCCTGACTGTCTGAATATTGATTTTTTGGGCATCCTAGTCTAGTAAAGGTCAGGTTTGTCGGAGGGATGTGCCAGTGACTCGGCGGATCTGATTGAAATTAGCACAGCCACCAAGCTTACATAATGGTTTGTCGGTTGGTGCTGTGGTGAATGAATCCCACCCCAAGCTCGCTGCTCGCTGTCGGTGTCGGCACGACGCATTGACCGACTTTACTCTTCGTTCCTTACCTTGACATCGTACACCCAACTCTACCAACTAATTTCGCGTCTGCTCGAATCCACTGCGCAACGTCAAGGATGCAACGCGAGCACACCCGTCGTGGCTTCTCCATATAAGCACCCTTTTTTTTCTCTTCCGTGCTCACCCAGACTGACGCTTCTGCGCGTCTCTACTAGCCACCAAAAGGTCGTCTTGGAAATTGACTTCTCGGGCTCGCTTTGGGTGCGTCGCCTTACCTTTGCACCCCTCAACGAGCATTACTCACCGCAGCAACGACCCCTTCTCACCTCCAGGGATACACCGAAATTACCGTTGTACCAAACAATGCAAACCTGCGCACCATTCATCTTCATTCTAGACAGTGCAGTATGTAGCTCTTTCTGCACTTTCCGTCTTTCCCTCCGTTTGACTCCCGAAATTTCCAAGCGATCCACTCAGTCACAGTTGCATCCCATCAAGCCGAATTTGTCCATCATGATCCGCTCGCACACATCAATATTTCTACACCACAGGATTGCCATACATACCCAGAACTCAAGCGAAAGCTTTATTCCGCACTCGCAGAGGGAGATGAAGGAGAGTTATCAATCGCTATCCCAAAAGAGGTTTCCTTGAGACAATCTGGCCATGTTGGACATTCAATGGCAAATGGAGTGTCCAGCGAAGGTGAACACCCCCCTCGTCTCTTGTTTTTCTTGGCGGAGTGCTCAATTGGAGGTACATAAACAGTTGCGACCCCCGAGCCACAAACCCCTGGCCCTTCACAGACTCCAGCTCCAGGACCAGAGTTCATGCCTATCGTCATTCGCATCGGATATAGCCTCCGAAATCCTGTAGATGGTATACAGTTTGTACTACCCACGGACGCGTATCCATATGTAAGTGTATCCAACGGGTGCATACACCTCATCGAGATCCTCATTTGTCGCAGCGTGTTCCTCATGCATACACTATTCCTTCCTCTCCCGATGCTGCGAGATGTTGGGTCCCTTGTGTCGATAACTTTTGGGAAAAGTGCACTTGGGAATTCGAGTTTGTTGTTCCGAGGTACCTGGAGGAGCCCGACTTGACGCAACGGGACGAGGATGGCGAGTATAGCGAGCGACAGGAGGCCATGCCCACTGTAGTTGTCTGCAGTGGAGACCTCGTGGAACAGGCATGTCTCCATTCCGTACCATTCCGCTCTACACTCACTGCCCCATGCTAGGTTGCTCATCCTAATAACTCTAATAAGACCATCTTCCTCTTTTCACAAACGGTCTTGACATCGGTACAACACGTCGCTTTCGCTGCAGGGCCTTTCCATGTCTATTCGATCGCTGCAGATTCGTCAGAAGAGGCATCAGGTGTGACGCAGCCGCTCATGCATGCGTTCTGTTTGCCTGGTCAAGAATCTATGCTGCACATCTCGACGTCATTTTTGCGTTCGGCGATGAACTTTTATAGCACGGACTTTGGCTCGTACCCATTTGGTTCATTCAAGGTGGTCGCCGTCGATGACATGCCGGTTCAACGATTTGATAGTGCGACTCTTTCGTTGGTCACTGTCGATCTCCTGCATGGTGAAGATGCCATTGAGCAAGTAATTGAGACCAGACAGGCGCTCAGTCACAGTCTTGCATGCCAATGGATAGGTATCAATATTCAACCCAAGGCATGGTCCGATATCTGGCTCGTCAACGGGCTTGCTCTCTACATCACAGGTCTCTTCATCCGCAAATTACTTGGTAATAACGAGTACCGCTACCGATTGAAGCGAGACATGCAACGTGTCGTCGAATGGGATAACGGTTCGATGCCGCCGATTTGTCAACCCCAACATCTCGACCCCTCCGATGCTGCTACCCTTCCATTCGTCAACCTGAAGGCGCCACTTGTACTTCACATTCTCGACCGACGACTTGGGAAGTCTGGTACATCGCTTGGCCTATCTCGTGTTCTTCCGAAGATCTTTCTGTCTGCGATCAGTGGCGAGCTGCCGAATAATTGCCTCTCAACCCATTCCTTTCTTCGTACGTGCAGGAAGGTGAGCGGTATCGATCTGCGCTCGTTTGCCGAGCAGTGGATATACGGGAGTGGATGTCCCGCATTCGGATTCTCTGCGTCATTTAACCGGAAAAAGATGGCCGTGGAGATTACCATGCGACAGGAGGCTCCTGCATACAGAGCTCTCGAACACAACGAAGTGTCGAAATTGCTGTTTAAGCCTGTTTCGTTCTTTGAGGTACGTCTTCGCCTCAGTATGTAGGTACCTAGGTACCTGCATCTTACTATCGTTAACAGGGCCAAATGACTGTTCGCATACATGAAGCTGATGGGACGCCTTACGAACATGTGCTTGACATTAGGTCACCGTTCAAGCGCTACGAGGTGCCCTTCAACACAAAGTACAAGCGTATCCGTCGAAATACTAAACGCTACCTCGCCCGCCAAGCAGCCGCACAAGCAGCAGCAGAAGGTGATGCCGAAGCTGCTGAGGCCATGGGCCTCATCGACATGGGATTTGGGCTAGAGATTTGGGAGAAAGAGAAGGAACGTGAGATCTGGAAAGTGGCTGATTGGACGGAAGAGGACGAACAGGTTATGTCCGGTGCCACGTACGAATGGATCCGAATGGACGCCGATTTTGAATGGATTGCTGCCATTGCATTCGAACAACCAGATTTCATGTGGGTCTCTCAGCTGCAGCGTGATAGAGATGTCGTCGCTCAGCTTGAGGTGAGTTCATTCTGTGTACTCCTGCGTCGCGACTGTCTGACTCGACTATAGGCTATCCATGCCCTTGCCAAACAACCGACCGCTATCGTTTCTAGCACGTTTACGAAGACAGTACTCGTCTCTAATTATTATTATCGGATACGGTGTGAAGCTGCGATTGCGCTCGTCAACGTGAGTCGAGAAGATCTTCTTCCCTTTCGGTTGTCGATGACATCGTCGGTAGTGTGCCATTCGGCGACTTGAGTTTTTAGGTCTCTTCCATCTCTTCAAGCTTTTCTTACGTTACTGCTATGAACCCGAAGAGGCAAATCAAGACCTGTTCATACACAATTATGTTCCGAAACCAAACGACTTTTCTGACCTTTCGGAGTACTTTGTTCGCAAGGTGCGTTAATATGTGTTTCATCTAGTTCGAACGAGGCTTATTGGTGGTGCAGGCGCTTGTTCATGCCATCTCACAAATACGTTTTGAGAACGGCAAGACTCCCGCGGTAGTCCGACAATTCCTCGTGGATCAGCTGCGGTACAATGATAACACGGCGAATCTAGTAGGTGTAACTGAACTCCAAGACAAAGCGCAAAGCTCATTGGGCGTCACAGTACTCTGATGCTTTCTACATTTGCACTCTCATTTCTACGGCGGCGTGTGCCACGGTATCGATTGCTCCGCCAGAGCGTGGTGAACTCCTGAAGGAAGAAGTGCGGTCCGAACATAGTGCCGAGGACGCCAATCTGCTGAAGCAAGCGGTTGATGAGATCAGCAGGTATCGGAGCATGGATAGGTTAATCCCCTCACCCCACAATGTCGTCACCGTTGCAGCCCTGGAGGTCAGTGTTCCCGCCCTGCATGCGGTGCGGGTCATTTATACATTGAATTCAGTTTTACCTTCTCTTGACGGCTGCTAATCTGCTTCCGAATGACCTGAGAGTTTTCTTTCCACTTACTCGGTACGTGATTTCCATGATTGTAGTCTTATCTTACCTTGCTAAGCGAGATCAGCGAGGGAAACTACACTCAGGTCCGGATCGCTGCCTTTGATGGACTCTTCATGTCTAAATGGTACACGCCTGCCATTATGCGTTATGTTCTGGCGGTAATGGCAAACGACCCATCGCGAGTTGTCCGGCGCCATGTGGCCCGATGCGCATGTCAGAGCCTGGCCCTCCTGGTCTCCATGGGCGAGATGAAGAATGCATTGAAAGATTCAGAGTCCTTGCTGATTGAAGAGGATGGCTCTATACCTCCTCAAGCTAAAGAGGTCAAGAAGAGTGACGTAGACCTCATGATCAAGGTACTCCGCAAAGACCGCGAGATCGGAAAGAATGAAGTATTGCGCGAATTCTTGATGCCGATCGTACTGTACGTGATTTTTACGCCGCCAGTTCCTGTGACGCGCCGACTTAAGCTACAACAACTTTAGTGCCCCCGATGTTGACCAAGAAGTTCGATGGGGCGTCATCAAGCTAGCAGACATCGTTCTCAGAGGTGTCGAAGAAACGCCACCTAAAGTCACCATTCACCTTCCCCCAACTCCTGTGGCAGAACAAGTCCCTCAGCTTCCTCTAGTCAAAGTATCAGCCAAAACACAGCGACCGATCAAGACTGGTGGACCGCCCCAGCGTGCTCATGCTGCATCGACAGCTCCTGCTCCTGCTCCTCCCAAGCTCAAGATCATGCCAAGCGCAGCTCATGCTTCGACGCCATCTGCTGCCGCACATTCTGGGGCTATGCCGCCGCCACCCGTGCCTACGAAAGCCAAGCCAAAGCCAAAGCCCAAACCTACCGGTATCATCAAGCCGCTTCATATTCCCAAAGCGCAAATAGGTGGAATGAGCTTGAACGACCTGCGTGCTTGTCGCAACGCGCTCAAGAAACTGAAGTTGCACAAGAGCGCTATGCTTTTTATGCAGCCAGTTGATCCTGTACGGGACCATGCACCCAAGTTTGTGTCTCCCCATTTCGTTGTTGATCCATGGAATAATGAGCTTTTGTTAGCTACTATGAGGTGATCAAAAACCCGATGGACCTAAGTACCATGGGCGCCAAGCTAGCGGAAGGTCATTACAAGGATCGTTTTGCGTTCGAGACCGACTTCCACCTCATGATCACGAATGCGAAGCAATACAACGTCGCCGGTAGCTATGCACACACCGAGGCTATATTTCTGGAGACCTTCTTTGAGAAATGTGAGTGGTGGACTCTCGGGTGGTGTTTGTCACTAAGCAACACGGGGTATCAGTGTGGAATCGTATCAATAAGACTCTTGAGGCTGCCAACAAGGCTGTGGAGCCTGTCCGTGTCGAGTTACCATCTATTGTGGTCAAAAGATTGCCTCGAAAGCCTGCCCCACAATCTACGCCGCCTTCAACCCCAGCTTCGGCACCTCCCCCCGCCGAACAGCCTGCTCCCCGGCCAATCATCAAGCTCAAAGTGGGCGGTGCCCAAGTCAAACCTACGGAGAAAGTTAACGAGAAGCCGGTTGAAAAGCCAGTCGAGAAATCAGCACCTAAATTCAAGGCTCGCAAACCCAAGATTCCAGACGAGGCGCCACCACCGTATGTCGACGATGGATCACACGACCTACTTCAAGAGGTTATCGCGATTGAACGGGAAAAGGATGAAGAGAAGCGACAACGCAGGATGGCAGAATCGAACAGGGAATCACCTCCGGCCAAGGCGTCGGGCAGTGGACCACCCGGAAAACGTCGAAAACCGAACGTCGAAAATGACGAGGATGACATTTTGACGTTTGCTACGCCTATGTCGAGAAAAGATAAGCCGAGCATACCCTCTAGTAGTACGAGTACACCGGTCCCCGAGCGACCCCCTGCATCCACGCCCAAGGCTGCTCCTGCACCACCTCCAAAGACCAAGAAGAAGGGACCCGAACCTACGCCAACTCCCGCGTCCGTCCCAGAGGCACCGCGCATCTCCGTCAAAGGGAAAGAGCGAGAGGTTACCAGCACTCAGCCTACGCCTTCAAAGCCTCGGGCTGCCCCTGCTACCACTTCACTAAACGAGAAGAAATGTAGAGACACGCTGAAGGTGGTTTCGAAACTCCCCGAGTACCCCATCTTTGCCCAACCAGTAGATCCAGTAAGGGATGGTTGCCCCACGTGAGTTTGATCCACCAGTAGAAACGCTGAGCGGTATTGACCCATGTCTAGTTACTATGATGAAATTGCCCACCCGATGGACTTTGGCACTATGGGCCAAAAATTGACGGAAGGCAAATATTCCACGATGGAGGAATTCGCCAAGGACGCCGACCTCGTCTTTAACAATTGTCGCAAATTCAATCCTCCTACGACTTACCCTGTGAACTGTGCAGATGCGGTGGAAAAAGTATTTAAGAAGGAATGGACCAAGGCATACGAGAAAAAGCTTACTTGGACAGAGAAACGAAGTTTGCAGGGACTAATGACGACGTTGGTGAAGGAAGACATGTAAGTGCCATCGTGGCAGCTTTGGCTTGGGACGACTGGGTTAATTACCTTCTTCCTAGTTCTTTCGTCTTCCGAGAGCCCGTCGACCCTGTGCTCTTGGGCATCCCAACGTACTTTCAAGTAATTCCCAAGAAGGATGCAAGGGACCTTAGAACAATCCGCACGAAACTGGACAACGACAAGTATGACTCAATAGATGCTTTCGAGACTGACATGGACCTCATGATTCGGAACGCGGTCACCTTCAACGGTGCCGACTCCGAGGTCGGCAGGATCTCGTATGTAGTCAAGGATAGGATCAAGGACATGTTGAGCAACATCAAGAATGGGGGAGGGACGAAGAAGCGTAAGGAAGGGGACTCTAAACCCGTGCCGCAGCCCACCAAGAAGGCGAAACTTGGCTGACATGATTACATTACGAATACGACGCGATAATTCACGTGTACTTGGTGACTTTGCTCTGCTTGCTTTGCTGTGTTATTTGTTCTGCATGTTGGAGAACATCATGATGTTCGATTTCACGACTAGTAAGAAGCTTTGGCGAACGAACTTGTTAATGTCCTTTTGTCGCCGTCTACGACTCCCAAGTATTGCATTCTGTCCTCATGTCCCAACCAGAAGAGCGAACAGAACATGAACCAAGCGAGGAGATCGATCCCATATGGACCTCGAGCCGTACGGCACGTCAGATATACGCACTTGGAGAAGTGGAGCGGGTTTGCTGATCCATCCCTTCTCCCGTCAATCTCGCTAACTGAACTGACCCCCCACACACACAGGACATTGGACGTCTGCTCTCCCTCGCTGCGTCGTCCGTGTCGCTGCTCACGCTGCCGCAGACTGACGAACTGGACGACAGTCTCCCTCAAGGAGAGGAACGCTCGGAGCAGTTCGTGCTCGAAGTGAGCGAGTACTTTGAGCGACTGGACGTGCGTCTCTCTCACTCGTTCGCGCGCGCGTTGTCATTTTTTTTTTTCGCTTGGTAGTCCATACAGGTCGCCGTTCGTTCATCGCTCGCACACATACGACAGTCTCGCATCGCCCCCTCGGCGATCAACGCGCCACCCCCAGGGTTCGTTCCCCCATCGCTGGGCGTGACCATCCCCATAGATGGGACAGGGACAGGGGCAGGGGCAGGGGAGGTCAGTGTGGGGTTACAAGAGGAGAGAGTAGGCCGTGACGCATGGGTGGGCATCCTGACTGCCCTCAGGCGCCTCAAGGCCGCGCGGGAACAGGAAGAGCTCGAGCACACGGGTGACTCAAGACGCCGTGGCGTAGATATGGACACACGGGAATAAAACGAGTTCAACGGAGCGCCGGTAGAGAGCATGAGATGATACTAATCGAAAGAAAGAAGAAAGAAAAAAAAACTTTCGCGCGTTTCTAATGAGAGGGATGGACGGCGGAGCGGAGGGAGTACTGTATCAATGCCACGTAGGCGGGTTCGTCGACAGCGCGGGTATAGAGTTTGAAGACAACTTCTCAGGGTTACTTTGTCGGCCACAGTTGGTGGTATGAATTAAGCAGTGGACATGTGCGCAGTCGCTTCTGTGAGATCTTTCTCGGCGTCCAGGAGCTCCTTGTCTTCGGAGAACTCTGGCCTCGACTTGACGGAATCCTGTGTCAAGTTCGATACGATCGATAGCAGGCCCACCGACGTCACGTAGAATGGAAGACCTACAACGAGCGTCCTCAGCTCCTGGATCGCTTTTTCTAGGCGATCTCGAGTGTCCTTGATCATTCTCTGAGACTCTTCGAATAACCTTTTCTATACACACATTGAATTAGCGCACTCTCATTTCCGCGCTGTGCACGCACGCACGACACGTAGCGGCAAAAAGTGTGGAGTGTGTGTGACAGGGGCAAGGTGGGGGGCACGTACAGCATTTTTAATGTCCCACTCTTCGCCGTTCTCCGCGATGAGTCGGTCCAATTTGCGGTGGTTGTCTTCTCCTTCCTTTTTGTACAGAACGAGTTCTTTGAGCAGCCTGAAACATTGTCGGTGACGGCGAGATAAGCGGAAATATCACTCGCACCGTTTGGCTGCCCCAACCTTGATTTTCAGTTGGCGCTGGATGGCCAACTTCTCAGAGCCTGCTACTTTCGATGTCGACATGGTCTTCGACGTCGCAGCTAGAGATAAGCTGCGGCGTGCCTCAAATTGCGATTTCCCTCATCGATAAGCTTACTCAAGCTCAGCATGAATGATACAGGAAGCGATGGGGTCATTTCATAGACTGTAGGTTATAACAACAGCAGTGCTACATCATAGACGCAGTACAGCAGCTTGGTACATGTCGAGAACCAGGACAAATACACAATACCTAGAGCGGGACTGAAGCGACTAACAGGTGTGCAGTCAAAGAGAAAGGCGGATAACAATGATACCAGACATGAAATGCCAGGGCGTGGCGGGTGCTAGTAGCGTGTGCGAGGGGGAATGACGATATCATGAGGGGGGGAGCGTCAAGTCAGGCGTGATGATGGCATATCGAAGCATGGTCCAGATAGCGATACTTCCAGTGCCCGCAAGCAGGCAGGATGGAACCATAGGGATCCGCTCTGAACTCGGTACCAACGATTTGCTCAAGGCGCTCAAACGCATCCAACGTGCAGTCGACTAGCGAGATGACGAGAGGCGAGCGCAGCGGGAACGAAATCTTGGGGTACATCGAGGGAAGAGCATATCATGTCATGGACAATCTTCCATCAAGTCCCAACCGGCGAATACACCAAATGTCCGCAAGCCGTTCTCATGCAATGAGCGCGGTAGGAGGGGGACGATAAGAGGCACGTTGACGTTCCGCCACTGGTCGCCGACAGGTCTGGATGGGGATAAGGGAGGAGTCGTAAAGGAAGCGGTGATCAGGCGCCGTCTTCGTGACATGAGTGCGTATAAATCAGAACGTAATAAAAAATGCGTGCAGTGCGGTCCTCGTGAAGTACGTGCCGACGGCTAACTAAACCGGCCATGGTGATAAGAAGACGTGGAGGGTGGAGATGATGCCAGTGTATCGGCTCGCACGAGGCACGTAACCCCAATTAAGGGGTCGTTCGCCTACAAGTGCGCGTGGACTGAAGGGGACTGGGAGTGGAAGGCGATGGAAGACGGGTGAGAAAGCAAGATGGACGCGCGAGCATCGTAAGGCGAGCACGCCACTCGTATGAGCAGCGTGACCAAACGCCTCAGCGTGCTGCGGTCTTGCGTCAGTGTCTTATCGCATCTTCCCTCAACCGAGACCAGGAAGTCCAATATTCATCGAGATCTCCAGCTCTAATGGGGGCTATCCAATCGACGGCTAACCACGGGCTAACCATCGAGTAGAGTTGCACACCAAGAGCGGCGCGGCCGAATTGTCTGTGAACCGAGGGTGCCGGTAAAGCAAGCAGAGGGTGGCCAGCCAATCTGAGGGACACGCGGGGGGTGTGGTGTCGTAAACAATGCAGAATAAAAATGTGTGATGCTAAGTGTCCATGTAGTGATGCGACCTGCGATCCAGGCAGGTATTCCAGTCGTGCGAGTCATCTCTGCAATAATAGTCCGTGAAAGATAATGTAACCGACGACGCGGGGCATTTTTGAGGTCCGAGACGATAGACGAGGTCAACAATCAAAAGCTTGACTGTGACTGTTGTGATACTGCTGCGACCGCGGCGGCGGCGGCAGCGTGTCTTTGCTCGGCAGTGCCAAGCATCAACGCCTCGTTAACGCTAGACCGAGGGTGAGCTGAGATTGTAGATATGAAGTGGGGTGATACGCACGTGCGGAGTCGCTGGACCTCGTTCTCGGCCTGTTGCAGCCTCGTCTGAAGTTGCTGTGCGGTCATCTCGAGATACTTGACGTGGGTGGTAGCGCGGTCGAGGAGGGAAACCTTGCTTGACTTCTGGTTGGAGACGGGAAGGGCATCCTTGAGCCTGCGGTAACCGTCGCGAAGTTCATCACGACGTCTCTGCTCGGACTCGATGCGCTGACGACGGATTGTCTCGCGGCGGACATCGGTAGTGCTTCCGGTGGTGATGGCGGGCTGGAAGTCGTCATCGTCCTCGTCTGAATCGTCATTGCGAGCCTTTCGTCTCGGGGTCTTTGCCGCCGAACGAGTAGGTGGGGCAGCAATGGGGTTGAAACGATGAGAGCGGGGGACGGAAGCGTATGGAACGCTGTGGACCGACGAGGGGGAGTGGGTGCCACTGCCGCGGCTGCGTCTGCCAGAAGTAAGACCATCGGAGGAGAGCTCGCCACCACTGAGGTTGTAGACGGCAGGGGGGGAGATGCCGTTGTCGGGTGGTGTGTAAGGACGACCGGGGGATGCGGTGGTGTAGTTGGCGGAGGGGGTGTAAGAGTACTCGCCGATGGTGTTCGTCAAGTTAAGGGAGTTGAAGTCGAGGCGGGGAGATGAAGACGAGGGACCTGGTACTGGGAGAGAGGTAAGCAGATTATGGCAAGGAGGGAGACGAAGGGACATACAAGCCATCGTCGAGACGCCGTAAGGGGACTGAGGGTACTGGAGGTAGGGCTCGAGGTTGGAGAGAGAGTCGTAAGCGAAGGGGGCGTCCATGAAGGAGGTGGGGCTGCGGGGGTGCTCGAGGAGGGTAGACTCCATTGCGTCGTAGAAATGCAAAGATGAAAAGCTGGAATAAAAAAAAAAGAACTGGAATACGAGGGGGACCTGATATAGCGGTGAGGAGACGCTGGTCGGCAGATGGGGAGGTAACTTACGTGAAAACAACAAAGAGCCGGCGTTGTCGTCCCAACCGCACAATAGAGCACAAGCGCGAAGAAGAAGAAGAAAAGAAAAGAAAAAAGAAACGTCGGGTGAGGAGGAGGAGGAGGAGGAGGTCGGTCGGGGGAGTTTTAAGGGAAAGGATGAGGAACGACCGCCCATCTGATTCCGCCTAAATATCGGGTTCATGCAAAACACTGTCACCCGATATGGGGCTGCATTCCCACGATGCATAAATGGGAATCTAGGTATTTTGACGGCCTCGTGTGCGGAATCTATAGTCCCTGTATTTGAATTGTTTACCTAATATTCCCATTTGGATGACTAAATAGGGAAGAATGAGCCGAGGGAATGGGTGTAGTCCCCGGTGCCCTGCCGTGTTACGCCTTTGGCTACGCCATGCCCTTTTACCGCACCGCATTTTCTGTTTTGCTCCCCGCGGGTCCGGTGGGAGAGTGCAGTACAAGATCCGGCTTGGCCGAGGATTGCCGTCCGTCTGCCTTTCTTGTCCCCGTTCGTTTTATTTTCTTTTTTGCCCTTCCCAGTCCCTGAAGTGACATGTGCCCCTTTTACTGCAACGTTTTCTTCATCTCGCACCGCCATTGCGCCTGCGCCGCATCATCCATACCACACCGATCATATCTGCATGCTGCAATCTCGGCTCGTCATTTTCATTTTTTTTGTCTTGTTTTCACTGTCACAGACGCTACATCTTATCGTTCTTGTTCCAAAATAAAATAAAATGGACTTCCTTTAGCCGCGGTAAATCCAGCAACGTCCTTGTTCTCCCAAGGTCTTAGTGCGTTCTTCTTTAATCGAGCGGAAAAAACATGCCCCTGCCGTTACTGCTGAAGTCATACGCAGATCCGTGTGACTGATTCCCTGTTATCACATTCAACAATTGTTTCCACTCACAACTTCGAATTCACGATCAATGACATTCCATCCCTGCCCACACGGCTGAAATGAACGTGAGTGATATGATGCTAACGAACCTGCCCGTCTATATGGCAAAGCAGACGATGCCAGCCACTACTCTCCATCAAATGGTGGTGACGTGACCCTACCCACGTAATTAGACTTTAAGCAAAGACACGCACCAGCAAGGCGTTTACTCTCTCCTCTCTGGGCAATTCGAGTACTTTCCAATGCCGGCCGTATCACGGAACTTGGCACCTACGCAATCCTTGAGGCTCCGCGGCATTTACATCGTCCTCCACTCGCACAAAGAGGAGGGAAAGAAGCGATACTTTCCTTACACTCCGTTGATCGGGAGATGTCTGGAATCGCATTATCGGTGCGTAAATGCCTCGAGTGTACAATTGTCTTCCTGTTGTGCTCACGTTACGCGCACGCCTCGGATGCTTCCCGAGCCGTCAACATGAACCTACAATCTGCGACATGGGTACGAGAGCATAATGCTTGGCGAAGCAAGGACGCCGTAATGAGGGCGCATCAACGGCGTGGCCTGCCCTGTTTGGAACAACTTCAGCGAGTCCCAACAAGGACATATCAAACGCACAATTTGTCGAGACAGGAAGAAAAAAAAAGTCTGTGGTCGATCAGTCGAGACTAGGAGAAGTGGTGCGTGAAGAGGGAATGGGATGAAGAATATTCCATGTGCGTGCCTCTATGGACGAACCACGGCCAGCGACGTTGTATTGGGGATTCCCTTCCATTTTAGAAGTTGGTCAAAAATGAACCAGATGAAAAGGGATGACCCGTCCCTTGATCGCTTGCCAAACAAAATGCGCTGTTTGTGCGCAGTCTCCAACTTGGAAAAGTCCTGTCAGTAACTAGGTTAAGTTAGCGTAGAAAAAACGCCTACCAACCAACTGTAGACTACTCGGGAACCTGGCGGTCTAATGCGACTGGAAAGAGAAAGAGAGGAGAGGCAAGTTTCAGGAAAAGGGCAAAGCACGATGTGTCACGCGTGACTCCGTTACAAGGGAGTGTGTCCAAATTTCCCAAAAGCTGCGCGGGACATGGAACGGATCGTTTGATCATCCCGTTGATTTTGATATACGCAAGATCTGCGTTCGTGTGAGCGTTCAACCACATAGAAAAAAAAGAAAGAAAAAAAACAAGTCGTGGTTGGCCCTTCCCACTCGAATCGCTTCTTGTTCTGCTCCCGCGATCTCTTCTGCGAACACCCGCAATGTCCGCCGATGAGTGGGGACGGACAAGTGACAGACCAATGCGCACGTCCCCCCTGCCTCATGTCATTCTCTGAGGCGTTATTTTCCCTCCTTTGATGTACAGCTCCCCCTCTCTTAACCAGAGAATGGAACAAACCAGCCTCTCCAGTGGCTATTTCATCTCCGCCTCGTTCCATAGTAGCCCACCCCATTCAGGAAGGTACCGCACTCTTGCTCAATCTGTACTGGTTCTCCCTACGGCAAATGGCTCAATCTTGCTCGACGATACGTTTCAGCTCGTTAACCGGCACCGATGCCATTGATCCCGATGAGTCCAAATATTCCTCTCAACAAGAGTCTCTACATTGCTCGCTACGACCAATAACACACACCATCCACGGCCCAACGAGCGCCCCGGTTCCGGTTCGCCAATCGAGTGAAGCCCTCCGCCCATGTCGCATCATCATATCTGCATTCTCGTCTAAATAACTCAAGCTCCGACAAGTTGTCCGGCTCAGTCACATCCTGTACCATGCCCTGGAAAAAAAATCAGGGTCGTCACGCGTTCTGACTCGTTGACCCACCGCAGCTGCGTGTAAACCCCGACCCCAATGGCACCGTATTTACGCATCAACATTTCACATTCCTTCTCGTTTTGTGACGCATCCAACTTGAAGGCCGGAGAACTAATTATACAAGCGCAAACACTTGCCCAAGTTTGTAGCCGTTGTAACTGGCTTCCGTCACTTGTCCGGACCCTCTCTGCGTCACAGTGTCTGTCAGCATTCCCCGATGCTGAGGTGGCACCGGCGTCCGGTAATCTGCGCAGCAGCGTGGGCCAAATTATAACGCAATTCGCTCAGGTTCGCGGGTTTGTTGTACAGGCCACGGCTTTTGGGTTCCCGTCCAAGGTCACAGCTTGCTGAGGTCGATTGCAATCGAGGGTCCCCCTTTATTCCTACCCTAGCGCCAGACGCTCAGCCGCCAAGCACGTTCGTCGCTATTGTCAAAAACTGTACGAGATCTAGGACGTGACCAGGTAACATTCAAATTGCAAAAGAAAAAGGATATTTGCATGTGCCGTGGCTATGAAAACACAATGGTTCGATGTATCGAAACATCTCACTGTACGGTGCTAGATCAGTCCTTCGAGATCCGTCCATCACCATCCCTCTTTCGTAGACCATTTTCCTCCAGCCTGCTGCTAGAGCGGGCACCCGCTGACAACAATAGCTCCCCTCAGGAGAGCCAAGGGCCAAACAGCCTCCCCTTCTTAAAAAAAAAGACGGGATGACTACAAGTTGCTTCGACGGGTGAGTCGTCATAAAATTCGGCGCATGCTCCTTGCTCGTTCCGTCGCATGAATTCGTACAGCATTCGTCAAGAATCGTTCGGTCGGTCGTTATATCGCTCCTGCGGTCGTAGCAAGGTGGGCAAGCATCCAAACACGGACGATGTAGACTGTCACATGGAAGTAACAGATGTGTGATAGTGCTGAAGTGTGCCGTCGAGAAGGGTGTAATGTGAGTGAGTGATGAGAAAATGAGAAAAGAACCGGGAATTGGGCGTAAAGGGAGATTGTGCGAATGTGAACAAGATCCACTGGGGATGCTAACAGGTCGGGAAAAATGGGGCGGAAAAGACATCGATGGGCCCATCGATCAACAAGATGGCACGACTGATAATAATCGCGCGCTCTCGGATCGACAAGATAAGACTTGAGTAGCCGGCCAGCAACATCGAGTCGTTGACAGCGTCGCGGAGAGGAAAGAGGGAGGGGAAGGAGGGGTTTTGAACGTGGTTTCGCGCACCGCGCTGTGCGACCAGCGCCGCAAGCTCGACAAGTCTTGTTCGGGTATAATTTGGTCGCCTCTCCCTTAGTTTCGCCCAAAGCAGGGATACAAAATACAGAATGTGCAATGAGGCAAGAATGTTAAGGAAAAAAAAAATGAAAACGAGGATGAAAAAAAGGAGCAGTGTCCGTTATGGCAGCGAGTTTGATTTGGATACTATTCAGTATCCTTCCGATGCAGCTGGACTGCGGGAGTCCTCCCGCGGAGGTTCCTGTCCTTGCACGTGAGTGAGAGAGTGGCTCGGCATCCCTGGCTCAGGTGGAGGCGACAATGGCCTGCTATCAACGCCATGAATGTTATTGGTGGGCGAAGGTGAGCTGGCGACACCGAGGGAAATCTTTTCGTTGACAGCACGCAACCGCTGAACTTCCTGTTCCAGCACGAGGAGACGGGCCTGCATCTCTTGTGTGGACTTTTCAAGGAAGATAATGTGGTTTGTCGCTAAAGAAAGACATGGGTGAGACAATAACTCTCGAGATCACCAACGATGGGTATTACCTCGCTCGAGCAGCGAAACCTTGCTGCTCTTCTGGTTTGAGACAGGCAGGACGTCTTTCAATTTCGCATAGCCATCGCGTAATTCGTCTCTCCGTCTCTGCTCAGCCTCGATCCTTTGCCGCCGCGTCGCTTCTTTGCGGGAGTGAGCGAGGTTCTCAACAAAGGTAGCACCCATATCTTCGTCGTCTGAGTCGTTCAAGGAGCGGCCACGACCACGTCTGCCAGAAGAGCTCGTTGTTGGGGATGGGGTCGGATTGTATCGTAGAGATGTGCGATGTACTAGGCTGGCTCCTCTGGATGATGATGGGGAGCCAGTCCCGCTGCTGTTTCTCGAATGGTGGTAGATGCCGTCCGCTGATGTGTCTGATCCTGAAATGGGTGGGGACAAGGGATCATACATGTGAGGGGAGGGCGGAGGGGGAGAGCCTGCAGGCAGGCCCATTGACACATGTTGTGGCGATGAAGTATACACGGGTGGCGGCGGATATTGATGCGTGGACATGAGGCTGAGATTATGGAACTGCAGGCTTTGATGGAGGTCTGGCGCGGAGAGATGACCTACATACAAAGTACACGAGCACATTATCAGATCAACATGAGGCACAGGCGAGTAAAGAACGCGAGGAAGTACACCCACGCGGATGAGTGGCAGGATGCTGAAGCGGATAAGAGTGCTGGTGCATCTGGTGGTTGTACGCGAGCGAGTAAGAGTTTTCGTGCTCGGCAGGATAATAGCCATAAGGCCCCGTCTGAGTGAGATTCGAGTTGTGATCATCGGGGATATGCTGGTTGTGCTGCTGGTGTTGATCCATCGTCTGCGGGTCGTGGGTGGGTCGTGGACTCCAAATGAAAAGGGTAACTCTGAGATCGTGTACACAATGTGATAAAAGGCAAGAAACGGGGTCGAAGAAAAGAAGAAGAAGCCAAGAAACAAGGACAACGGGTCGCCAAGGTCGTGATCCTCGTTTGCACTCGAGGACCAGAACCAAACCACGGGGAGGGGTCACTGATACCCATTGTCCCCGGCCTGCCACTTCTCACGCATGCCTGTTTGCACAGCAAGCTACTTCGTACTTGTATCCTTGAGCAAATAAAATCATCTATATTGTGCACATCTAGCTCGACAAACTGCCTCGAGGCTGCCCTCATGTCCATCAAGAACGTTGATCTCCACGTCCGGGTCGATCGCATTCCGTCCTCGTCTCCATTATTCCACACCAGTCACGCGATGTATCCGGTCCCTGCGCCAGACATCGTTCCTATCGATTGTCAAGCGATAGACGCTTCAGTCTCTGCACTTGCACCGACAACTGTCCAAATGTCTGGATACCAACAACATTGTTGCTTTACCCGTCCGTCTTCTCGAACATCTGACTTCCTGGGCGTCAGAAGCCCGCGTCGTGGGTGAAAGTTATGTACTATATCGAGAGCCGACAGAAAATGGAATAACTCCGTCTGGGCTCGAGTGGGCGTGGGCCAATAATGAGCGAGAGTAAAGATGTCACATTCCTGGGAGCCTCGACCACTGGCTGGTGCGAGTGAGGGTCCCTCGATCACCGCGGAAAGGGGGGTTCAACCGGCGGAACTACTTCGTGTTCGAGGGTGGAAGAAAGAACTGCAAAATTTATCCAAGGTCAGATGGGCGTTGGGCAAGGGTCACGAGGGTGCTTTGGCCAACGACCAGGTAGGTCCGAGATTACGATCTGAGTGAAAGAGGAGGAAAACGTAAATTTCTCTGCCTAACGTCTGAAAATATTGGTCAGTATGGGAAAGGGTTAACTTTGTCTCGCTGGGAGAACGGTACAGTACTCAAAACGTGGTTGTGCCGGGCCGGAACGAAGCTCCAACTTGGTTGTCAAAACAATCGTCGTGAGGGAGTAACTAATAGATGGAAACGTCAGTCTGTCCGAAGCTAAGAGACTAAACACCTTGATGTTTCAGATGACCCAAACACCCCCAAGTACTGACGAATAACGAGAACATACGAAGCTGCCCACGGCACGACCGACAATGAGCAGGACTCGACGAAGAATTGGGGCAAGCGCGTGTCTCCCTTACAAAGGTCACGTGAGCGGTACTCATTTTGAAGTCTTCGATTTCTTTTGAGCTCGTCGTTAAGCTCAGCGACGTCGACGGACACTTGGTACTGACCGGCGCCACCACCGACGATACACGACTCACGTTTCGTCTTCCGGTTCCTCGAGGTGCGTCCCTATTCTCGTCCTGGTCCTGCAGTTCAACATGGGGCCAGTTCAGGATCATCTGTGCGTCACGGCTCGCTTGCTGCCATCAGATACCCTTGAAGCTCTGGATCCGTCCTTTTCCTCGTGTTCTGCGACCGACGGACCTCACTTAACATGCAATCACAACGAAACTCTCTTGGTTCCGTGTACTCCCGAAGTCCAGGACCGGCACCGGTGTGGGCTCCTCCACGCTCACCTCTTCCACCCCATCGACTCGCAAAGCTGGCCAACGCTCTCGGTGTATCTGCGCCGTTGCCCGCGATGACCGTGTCTGCTTCATTATTATCTTCGTCCCAAACTCGTTTAGGCAATTCGCCATCACCATCAAATACTGATACTGATCTCCCCTGGCGCTCCGTGACGCCATCTACTGCAACTTCCCTTAACTTAGTATCTCCGGTTCAATCCAAGTACCTGTTACACGTAATACCTCCAGTGCACCTCCCTCATGAAGCCGACACCTCCGACACCTTCGAGCTCGCCCCTCCTCCATTGACCGCATCCGGATATCATACTCAGTTCCGCCGCGGAACTCTCGTGGCACTACAATCTACGCTCCAAGCGCAGCTGGTCGTCATCGCAAGGGAATATGCCTTACCTAGCACGATGGGAATTGTCCTTTACCTCGTGACTTCATCTCCGCAGAGTAGGCAGAACAGTCCTGTGCCGTTTCTTTCTCCAAGCTTCGGCGACACCAGCGGAGGAGAACCAGGCCCAAGGTTGTCAGAGGGGATATGGAGACACATATGGACAAGAGTGCTTCGCGCGGAACGAGAGGAGGTCATCGGCTTATCTCGGAGTGTGACCCCGAATCCTTTCGGTCTCGGGCTTGCTGTGGAGCACAACGGTCCGTCGCGGTCCTTACGCCCTTTGGTTACTCCGACGCGAGCCGAGCAGCCATCTCCCCTCGCGTACCCAATTACCCCCTCCTCCACCTCGACTGCGTCATCTGCATCAGATATCCGGTCCCACGAGAAGTCTGCCGGCCCTTCGTCGCCGTATTCAGAACCATATACTCCGGATACCTCCCGCTCGTCAGATCACGGGGCTCCTGATATCGAGCTACCTGGTTTGAACTCACCTTCAATCATACCGATCCTTGCCAAGGTAGAATTTGACATTGACAGACGAAAAGCTACTTGGTATGAGCCTTGGGTGCGAAGTCGACGCATGAAAAGGGCGGACAGCCGTTCCAGTCATCGTTTTGATTCTCGGTCACGTACTCTCGACTCGAGCAGCTCAGTGGATGAGAAGCGAGCTCCGTATGACCTCAAATTGGTGCGGAGGATGCAGAAACCGCAATTTCTGCGGTCCCAGGATGACTCCGATGAAGAGGAACAGCTTAATAATGGGGAATATGCACCTCTCTCAGAATCTCCGGACACCGATGCGGCTGGATGCATGACATCTACTATGGGACCTGACCCCCTCGGGGATGTGTTTGGTACTGACGCCGAGACGTGGACGGGAATTCATACTGAATCAGACGGAGTGAGACGGAAGGTCAATAATCCTAATGTGGTAGAACTCGCATTGGATGCAACGTCACTCACCGCTCTTTCCGAACAGAGGCAAGAGGAAGGTGAAGCCAACGATGTCGACGAAGTTCGGGATATCATACGACGAACGTCACGCGCCCCTCTCAATGTATCAATTCCAAATTCCGCGGAATACAAGCGGAGGTCGTCACCTTCCACCGTTGTTGGAAAGCGACCTATGCCCCCACCTTTGGTCCTTGTTCCAAAATCACCAACCAACAACTTGATAGAGGGAACAACAGACGTTGTGGACTTCCGCGACAAGGAGGGTTTGTCTTTTGAGTTAGAGCAAGAGTATCAGCGATCGCGGGGTCATGGGGAAGAGAAACGAGTGTGCACTGTGTTTGAAGACCTGGACCTTGGCTTGGACCTGGGAAACGATGATGAAGATGTTAGGCCCTTATTCCCTCCCTTCGCCTCCTGGACTGACCACTAAATACTGCAGTACGATGAGAATGACCCGAACGACCGACGGCGAAGTCAATATCTCATGAAAGCGAAACTGGATCAGATCGAGAGAGTACGTGTTATCAGATTGTTAGCCGAGATGTAATTTGACAAGCGATCTTAGACCCTTGCCCAATTTTCACCTCAGCAATTGAAGACAGCAAGTCTGGATGAGCATTCGACGATAACACATCACCGCAACCTCTCAACTACATCACAGTCGCGCACACCAGCCCTGGCCGAGTACGTATCATCTCTGACCTTTTTTTTTGCTGTATCTAATGGGCTCCAGAAGTCCACCTGCGAGTTCCTTACATAAAGCATGGCCATCCATCCCTTATGCTTTGGTGACCAAGACGGTAAATGGTTCTCCTCCGCGGCCCGCGAATCTCCCCCCTTCACCACCAAGGCTGGCTTTGAATGGCGTTTCCACTGGTGCTCCCAAGGCTTTCATGCCTACTTCTAGCCCTTCATCCACTGTACCGACGGAGGGCCAAGTACGACGTCGAGAACTCGAACAAGCTATGTACCCACTAACGATACCTTCCCATTCCCGCCAAATAAACATCGCCTCCGATTCCCCGATTCCCCTTTCTCCAGATCCATTTGGTCGTCACCCATCTGTCTATGAAGTTGACGCCGCTCCGGTACAAAGCTACTGGGATCCTGAGGCACAAAAGTTATCTCATGAACCTCTAGGTTCAAGACCATCAATGTCATCGATAGACGACGGTTCAGAGTCACTCACCTCGGCGACTCCCTCGAGCCGCTTTTCTGCCGACTCGTCGAGTATAATGGACCAAGACGACAAGACCACCAAGTCGACTACACCGATTGTCAGTGTGAAAGGTCTAAAGAACTTGTGGCGCAAGAGTAAATCGACATCTGGTGCTCTTACTCAGCCACCGACACCTGGACGAACTTCCTTCCCGCTCTCCAGTTCCCCACACCCGCCCACCCCAACCGACCAACTTATGGCACCACCTGTTCGCAGCACGACTACGAGAGATCCGAGTGGAAAGGCGCATGTGGGTCAGCTGCAGTTTGATCTGGAATCGCCATATTCGTTGCAATCATCAAGAGGCTCCCTTTCAGGGTCTCGACCGAATTCACCAGCTGTTCTCCTAAATGCCCCACCTCAAGAGAAACCTGGCATTCGCAAATCCATATTGAAAACTTGGAAGTCTGTCGCTGGTGTGGGGTCACAGCAGCCAACAAATGGGTCCGAGCCTCGGAAGAGCTCGGAGCGACCCGTCTCCAATGAGACGATCAAGCCGAGACGACCGAGTGTCCTAGATGGTAGTATACCACCTAGCCCTCAACTTCCAGAACAGTATCTCCCTTCAAATCACATTCGAACTGGAAGCAACTTCTTCGAGCGTCGGAAATCCGCCGCGCGGTCAAAGATGGGTGCGGGTCATCACTACTCGTCAGCGTCGCATGACCCATTATCGACGATTCCACCTGCACGGTCCTCTCTCGTAATGCAAACACCATTGTCTACATCTCCGTCCCAATCACAGTTCTCCGTCTCTTCCCAAGACTCACTCGCAGAAAGCCATGCAAGCCTTGAGAGTCCCAATTCGAGACTATATCCTCTCCAAAAGTCCATTCAAATCTGACGTACGTGACACTCGACCACGAGCAGCCTTTCATATTTGGTTTGTCCATGTCATTTTGCTTACGATACACGTGGTGGAACACGATCAACGTTTTTTGCAAGACCATACCCACTGACATTTGCCATTGATTGGACCTTCGACGATAATGATATTCCAGGCCAATTGCTTCATCTCGTATCTCCCAAAACGTCTATCTAGTTTTCTCCTGCTTGCTTTCCTCGTCTGCTATTTGCCTAATTCTGTATATTCTCGTTTCCCTGATCCACGTCATCCACATTCCCCGAGTGCATGCTTGACGCGTGCCCCTGGTCCTGCACGCCACACTGCACCGCCGAGGATAACTTCCGTGCCCAATAGGTCCTGACAACGCCTTTGACAGGTACGTCCATGACATATTATGCGAGGCCGCACCTCGACAGCCGTGATGCGCTCGTTGGCCGCACTCGTCGGTCCGATCGGCTATGTGGCTCACTACAAGCCTCAAGGCCGTCCATTGCGAACGGACTAATTTGCATGCTCCCGATGAAAAGGAGAACTTTTTTTTTACTGACTCCCATCGCATCGCCCACTTCCTGAGCTACTTCTGAATTTGTGTCCATTCATGATCATGACTCGGATGCTACTGACTTCGCTGGGTGTGCTTGCGGGGTCGTTGTTGACGTACCGTGTGGCGTACACGACGGCCGCCACTGGCCCGCGGTCCAGGCTTCCCTCGCCAAGCAACATATCTCAAGTCTGTCAAGAGATTGCATCGTCAGTCTCGTCGTTTTCAGGGGTATTCTTCAATGGTCCGAGACCTCGCAGTCATCATGATGAGTATGATTAACATGCGTGTTCGACAGGAACGGATCCATATTTTAAAGACATCAGCCATTTCGCTATTTCGAGTACCCAAGAGGCTGTGTGTTCCCTTGAGCCCGGTACGGCTGAAGATGTCGGTATTGCTGTACGTATCGATGTTGAGGTCATGTACACTCTTTGATGCCGCGTGCCCGCATTAAACAGCTTCAAATCTTGGGAAGGACTGGATGCCCGTTCGCCGTCAGTTTGAGGGACAACTTTTGCTTGTTGTCCATGCCACTCACCACGAAGCAATGTTGCATAGGTCAAGGGTGGTGGGCACACCTTGAACCCAGGTTTCTCCTCCACTCCCGGCGTACAAATCTCGATGTACCGTTTCGCGAATGTGACGTATGATCATACTACACAAACAGCCAGGATAGGGGCTGGGATGATTTGGGATGACGTCTACGCTGCTCTGGAGCCACATGGAGTGAATGTCGCAGGTGGTCGTGTCTCGGGGATTGGCGTGGCTGGTTTCACGCTTGGTGGAGGTAAGTCGGCTGGTTCGCGTATACTCAGACTGGGGTCAATGTTGATGGGCGATCGCATGGCCGCAACGCGGTGACCAGGGTACTCTTGGCATGTGAACCGGTATGGTTTGACCATCGACACGGTAGATGCATTCGAGCTCGTATTGCCAAACGGTACTGTGACCAACGTCACCGCTTCCCAGGCGGATCTTTTCTTCGCATTGAAGGTACGTCTTCCTGTACGTCCGATTTTGCATTGCGTGTTAACTTCTTGCAGGGTGGATTCAACAACTTCGTAAGTTACACGTACATCTGGTAGGGACACCGGCACTCAATCGGCGTAACGTAGGGGATCGTGACGCAGTTCACGCTCCGTACATTTCCACAGACCCAAGTTTGGGTAAGTGATGCCCGCTCTTCCACAGATCGTTTACTCGACGATGGCATGTTCGGCTCTTTCCACTGACAGGGTGGTACCATCACCTATAACACATCTCAAGCCGAGCAATTAACAAAGGCAACTGCTGTCTTTGCAGCAAATAATACGAACCCGAATGCGACCATTCTCACTTCATTCGGGTACTTCCAAGGCGGGAATATGAGCGAGGTATGCACCCAATTTTGACCACATGCGACTCGGCTGTCCACGTTGGGCTGCTATTTGTCATATAGAACCCTTTGATAGGGGGATTAATGTCTCGTCCCATGTGAAGGCCGAAGCTGACATTAATTAATAGGGAGTCAATGTGGCGATTTTATTTTATGATGCCCCGTCGCCGCCTGCCGGTCTATTTGATGATTTTCTGACAAACGACAGCGACGCGCTAGTGTTCACTCGGTCGTTCTTGTCGCTTGTGCAATCTTCGGATGCGAATTCGACCTTCGGTATGCGGTGAGGTCACCCAACGACTGCTAAGCATTTGGTTGTCGGGTTAACCGTTCACGCGAGCAGATCAGCATTCAACACTATATCTGTGCTCGCATACCCCGAAGACTTTTTGCAATCTATGCTGAACGAGACCGTCGTGAGTTCCTGGATAATGGCATTTCCTCGGGTACTCACCGCTCATCCGATTATTGTAGCTTTGGGGAACCAGCCTTCCACTGGATTATGGATACGTCACTTTCAACGCTGAGCCTCTCCTGCCAGATGTCTACAACCACACCACATCGCCATCTGCATGGCCGGGATCGAGAGCGTCACCGTTCTCGCCCCTCAGTATTGTGTTCGGGTGGACTGGTAATGGAACGATTGACGATGTGATGATCAAAGGGATGAAGCAAGGTGCAGCCAATCTCCAGGCGAAAGCACCAGCAACGGAGCAACTACCTCTGTACGGAAATTATGCCCTTGCCGATACACCCCTCAAGGCGATGTACGGGGTGAACGTAGAAAGGCTGAAAAGGATGAAGAAGGTGGTGGACCCTGAAAACGTGATGGGACTCGCAGGCGGGTTCAAGTGCTGAGGATTCCATGGCAAGGCTGGTGAAGACTCGTCGGACCTGTCTGTTTAACGCTATGGTATTGTATTGTCAGTGGACCATATTCTCAGTATTGCCACTACCTATGTAACGCACAGACTTTTTCTCTATAATGTGCACTGAGGCGAGATCCAGATAATGAGTGCACAAACGCCGACTTCGGGTCATAGGGGTGGCAACCTTTTCGGCCGAGGAAATTGATGAATGCACCAGAGCGAGGGGGATTTCCAGATCCGATGATCACTGTCGAACGTTGCTACTACTACGTACGATCCCAGTCGCAGGGATACTGTCGCCCGTCCGACCGCGTGCATCAGTGTGGTTAATCTTGTGCTGGGTCGGTCGCTAGGAGACACGAGCCGAAAATTCTTCCTTGACGGAGCGTAGTGATTCCAGTGACTCGGAGTTCATTCCAACCGGGGTCTCCAGCGAATCAGCGACAGAGAAGGTGTAAGCGTGTGAGCGACGAGGCGACATCGGGAGTTCCCCCCATTGACAACCCTCCGACAAACCTTGAGCGGGAAAATCCAGCCGTGCACACCGCCTCACCACATGTCAACTAGCTACGGTACGCGTGCGGGATGCGACCAAGGTAAAGGACGCTAACGAACTGTATGGTGCGGGGCTGAAAAGCCAGCCCCGCATGCGCTCCCACGAGCTATTAGCGCTAACCCACTCAAGGGTCCGACTTCACTTCCTTGGGGCCCATCGAATCACTCAAATAAGTCTGGAATCCCAAGTCATTGATCTGTACCGCCTGCCGTCCGCCTGCTGGTCCGGCATGCGTGATACCCAGGACCTGCGTGTGTCTTAGGGTTTGTCCAGGGAGACCCTGGATTCCCAAACACCTACCGAATTACCCTCTCCACCTCTGTACCCCTAGCTCGGGCGATGCTTTCGCTCTCACTCAACCACCTCCCACGACCAACGCCTGTTGGAAGGTTTCGTGGGCATAGCGAGATCGTATGGTCCGTTGTCTTCCTCCCAAACGGGAAGGGACTCGTTAGCGCCTCCAACGACGGCTCCATACGTCTCTGGAACCTCGACCATGAATCTGAAATGATTCTGGGGAATAGCAGCGGCCCTGTTTTCTGTCTTGCTTTATTTCCAGATGGGAAGCGACTCGCCAGCGGCGGCCTTGACAGATCCATCGACGTCTGGGGCGTCGACCTCCTAGCGGCGGTCGACGGACCCTGGCAGGGCCACACGAGCAGTGTCAGATATCTTGACATCTCGAGTGACTGTCGCTACTTGGCTAGTGGATCATTCGATCACAACGTTAACATCTGGGATACCGAAAGCGGTCAAATCGTGCGAGACCAAGGCTACCTAAGAGGCGATGGAAAGATCAACTGCGTCAAATTCTCGAAGAAGGACTGCAGATTACTCACGGGTTCAGGGGACGGTTGTCTCCGCATCTGGGATTGGGAGTCAGGGGAGTTACTCGTCGGTCCGATGAAAGCAGACGAGATGCCAATATGGGCACTCGCCTGGTCACGAAATGAGACCCAGATTCTCTCTGGCTCAGACAATGGTGTGCTTCGTCGGTGGCATGCCTCTACGGGTCGTGTCATCGGCGAGTCCGTGCATGCCCACGCAAGCATCATATACTCCTTGTCCGTCTCCCACAACGGCGGTTGCCTCGCGAGTGCTTCCAGCGACAACACCGTCAAAATATGGAACGCCACGACATTCGAGCAGATGGCAACACTAGAGCACCCTGACGAAATCAATTGCGTCGCCTTCTCGACCGACGGCCGACTGCTAGCTACTGCATGCAGCGACTCCTCGATTTATATTTGGGAGTCGCCCCAAGCCAGCTTGGATTCGGGTCTTGCGATAGGGGAATGTGAAGGTGCATCGCTACTTGAGGTGGGCCATACCGAGTCCACTGAATACAAGTACTATAGTGAACTCTTGTCAGCGCTCGGTGGTCATTCCCTCGGAGGGTGGTGTTGTCATGGAGGATGCAACCGACCCCCAAAGGAACACGTTGAAGGAGATATTGGGTGTAAGTCGGTTCCATTTTCTTCAACAGGTTTCGGTCAGGTTCTGAGTCTCATTGCAGACGCAGACCTCGGCCCTCTCAAGAGAGAGCACAGACCTCGATAAAGAGATACCAGCAGGGGGTGCGGTACCTACCGTCGTAAAGAAGCGCCTCATGGGTCGCCTCAGCCTCGCACGCAGTCGCCGCGGATGCCGAGTGGGTGGCGTCGACAATGTACAAGCACCAAATCAACGGAGACGCAAGCTATCACAGATGATCAAAGCAGCAATTGCGAAATCGCGCGAGGTATCCCTAATTCATGCATGGGAAACTTGCCTTTTGTAACATTCTCTGTGCAGTTCATTTTCAGACTGTGGTGATATTTCGGCAGCTAAGTGGGTCTATCGGCGGCTCTGGAAGGGCGGCGAGGATGTTTTCGGACAATTGGCACACATTTAAGTCTTGGTTCGTGTTTCGTCGAGTATTTGCGTGTCATATTCGGGATGTGCGTCGGTGCTCGCCTCCATAAAAGTGCTTTGATGGCAGAGACACTACAATGAGGAGAGACCGGGCACACGCCTCAACCGCGTGTGAGGTGTCCTGTAGACCTCCGGACTGGCTTTGGTACTGCTTGGACTACTGCATCCGCAGGGCATGCCGCACAAGGCATAATTGGTTACAACTGTCATGTCATGTCAGTAGGAATTACATTAATATCAGTCTGTGTCACATGATGGCAAGTCCATGCCCCCCCTCGTACGTCTGAACACTGATCAGTATCCAGGGTCGACAACCAATTCCGCAACGTCAGGTGCAATTTGCTGCATTCTGCTTTCGATGACAGCATTCAACCCCATCTGTATCATGAGGCTAAGGTCGGTGAAGATAAGAGATAATGTTCGCCGTACCATGCGTTCTTGCCCTAGTAGCTGACCAAAATCTGCTACCCGAGCTTCAGGGGACAAGTCCAAGATGGTTTCGAGTGACCTGTCGTACAACATGACGAAAGCTGCGAACGCATTCATGCCATGCACTCTGGCGAGATCTGACTCTCCCTGAGACAGAATCAGCGGCACGTGCATAGGAAACCATCAAACACGATCGAAAGACTAACCTCTCGTTCTTCTTCCAACCATTCTCTTTCGTCCCAGAGTATTCTGTGGCCACGTTCCGTTGAAATTGCACATGCTTCCTCTCCAAAGCATCTCACGAATTTCGCAGCCTCTTCGATGTCGTTTGCGAAAGCCCAGGTAACCGTACATCGTGGGTTCATAGTACCGCAACCTTCCGCAATCCCCAAGGTTCGCCTGAGCTTCTTGATAGCCTTGCATATCGGAGGAGTATATGCATAGAGCACCGGTCTGGTATCTTGCGAACGGCCGGCCCTATAACTTTGTGCGCTGGGGAACGCCTCGAAGACGATAAGGAGGTTCAAGTAACCCCATGATTCACGAGAGATTCGTTCGACGGCAGACTCAAGATGTGCTGGTAACGCGAATAGGGGTATGAACAGCACGCCATGATCCGGATCAATGATGATATCGGTCCCACCGAGATCATATCGTTCAACGAGAATAACTCGGCATTGGCATCCCTGCAGCTCACGGACCAATGCGCGCTTTTGGATGAGGGTCATGGAAGCGAGGTAACGATGGAATACTGCGGCGGGAATCCAGGGCTCGGGAAGACGAACCGTGTGTTGATCAAACACGTCATCGGGTGCAGCTCGCGGAGGTATTTGTTCGGGAACACCTAGCGTTTGATGAGGTGGCTGCGTGTCATTTCCAGGCTCGGAGTGCTCCAAGGTACGACTCCATGTGACTTGGTTGCGAAGTCTGATGAATGTAGAAAACAGATCCTTTGATGATGCCGGAACAAGATCGTCCAGTTTGCGCCGCTTAGTTACCCTCGAATTTGTCTGTTCGCAGTCGCTTGTCGAAACAAGGTCATCCTCAATGTGCTTGACACGGCGTAGGCTCGGAGTTAGCGGAGGTACATCTTGCACCTTCGGATTCGTGGAATCATCTGGAGGTCCCAGTAGCTGGCTTTGCGACGCAAATGAGAGTGGTTCGAAAGACGGAGTCTCTGATTCGGGGAATTCAAAGTAACAATTCCAATCGTATTGATTCGCCAGAGGATCAGGTTGATATTCGGCCAGCTGGTAGTCATCTACGTCCCGGGGAGGTACATTTTCCTTGTTCTCGCTTTGGTCGTCGACATTCTCCTTGTTCGCCTCAGGTGTATTCACAGCATATAGTAGGTCGTCGTCCTGGAGCAGGTCCAAGAGGAGGTGAGGAACTCCAAATTCGCTGGTTGAAAACTGGCCAAGGCTATTGTCCATGATGTCGATTCCCGAGTCATCAAACGAATAACCGTAGTCGGTCCGGCTTCGGAAACCTTCCACTGGATCAAATGGGTTTCGCGAGCCTTGGTGTACTTCGTGCTGACACGAAATTTCTTCCTGGGCCAGGATATCTCCGTGTTCATTGCTACAAGTCCATGGCGCAATGCCCTGCTCGGTGTCCACGTCATCCTGTGCCTCGACTCCTGCCTCGAGGGTGATTTTGGAACCAGATGCTCTCATTCTCTCTCGCTGTGTAAGGAGGTACTCGAAGTGTCCACTTTCCTCAATTCGCTTGGGAGCAGGGCTCCTTCCAAATTCTTCGCATCCACGTGGAATATTCGGAATTGAAATTGGTTGAGCATCTTCGGCCGATATCGAAGTGGTACCTAGGTCGAGGAGAACGCGGGTTGTTTTCTCATACCTCTCGTCACGGTATCCTGGTACTTCTTCCTCTGGCTGAATGGGTTGTGCAATTCCCGCGACTTCTTCATCTGTCGGGATTGTTTTTCCGAAATTGAATGGTCTGTGAAGCACGTGAGTCATTGGAGGGAGCGACAAGACAAAAAATCCTGGCGGACACAACGAGAAATAGGTTGAAGAAAGCAAACGAACCTCCATGAAAGGTCGAGTGCTAGAGGTTTGATACCCTTGACTGGCTTCAAGAACGCCGTAGGACCGAAGCCGTTGCTACCATGGCCCGCGGTATCAAGACGGCCAAGCTCGCCTTTCAGTGCGACGAAACTATGCATCCCTTCTGGGAAAAGAGTGGGTTCTTTGGGGTGTGCTGTGGGAAGTGGCAGGTTTGGAACTGCATTTCAAGTCAGCGTGCACGTCGAAATACAGGGGCCAATAATAGCCAACGGAAAACCCGCATAAGCCCCGGGACAGAAGCATCGTAAGACGCACGACCTGCTTAACGGAAGCAGTTATTTTCAGCTTACCATCCATTAGCATAATGTCCTTGTCGTCTAGTTTCTCTTCTCTGATTAAAGAAAGGGGATCTTGTGGGGTGGAGGCATAAATGCTTGTGACTGCGTCGTCGAGCCGTTGCTCCTCAAAGTCCTCGGCACAACACACAAAGTCGGCCGGGGCTTGCTCACCGGCTTGTTCCTCAGCAGACGGAGGCTGTCCAAGTAGCGAATCTGATGTGGTTCGGCCAGGCGAGAGAGGGCGAGGAGAATGCATGCCAAATTTGACGCCTTCTCGCTGGGATGTGATTGATTTGTGAGCCTGCGTCATTGGAATAGGAGCGGAGATGAAAGACGTGATAAAGAAGCCTGGACTTGACATGTCATGGGGTTAGAGAGATTGTATGAGAAATTTATTCACGGGAAAAAAGAACCCCAGAGAGGGAGGGTTCATAACCAACCTCTTTTCCGCCGTCAACAGGTCAGCTGTACCATTGTTGTTTGTACTTTTATCAACCAACGTATTCTTGTGTCCGAATTTGCGTATACGGGGGATCTCAACGTCGTCTGGGACGTACTATCAGTTGTTGGCGCCCGTGGAGAGAGAACTGACGAAGAAAACGCACCCATTTTGGCGGCCATGAGCGACGTTTCTGGCGTTCCAGGAGGGGATATATCCCACATTTGATCGACCTCGCTCCTATCCGAGGAATGTGCAGAGGGTGGGGGTGGTGAAGAATATGTCAACGTCGCTTTAGTGTACGATCGAAGTCAGTTCTCAGCTTAGACCCATTGAAGTAATTTGGACCTACTCCACCCACTCACGACCTCCATATGGTGGCTATTAATGTCACCATCTTCACCGTTTATCAATTCCGGTGACGCCACCTGGAGCATAGAGGCCACGTCCGAAACGCGTATTGGGTGACTGACACCGCTCTTCGCATTACTCCTGACGCCTCTATGATTAGAGGGGCGCCGCGCGATTCGAGGGAACAGCGGTGGAGAGTCTAGACTAGGAAAACCCCGCGGAGGTGAATGACGGTTCAAAAATTCAGGCACATTAGGCGTATCCTCGAAGCAATCGACGGTTTTTTTTCTCGTGTGAGGGACCGAGACGAATTGGAGGAATGGTCGTAGTCGTGCACCAGTGGCAGAATCAAGTTTGAGGCGGAGATCCCTGCAAAAGGACGTGATCCAGCCATCAATACCATGTGAAATATTAATGGAAAGTGGTAGAACACACAAGACATCGTCCACGGGAGGTGCGGGCATGTCTTCTATGCTCTGTATTGAAACGAGTTTCAGGTCGAGAAATGCTGTAAGAGTAGAATTTGTGCGAGGGATGGATGCTCGAGAATTTGTATTGCCAAGCTTTGGAGTGTCGCGCCTTGCGCGCTTCGAGAGCATGGGAGAGGACATAGGTCTGCACATCAGTGATATTTTCGCGTCTGACGCGCGTACACGAAAGTTTGGTCAAAAGATACGTGTATGCGCGCAAGAAACGTACAATGATCATCCTCGTGCCAACATTTCTCGGTCCTGAGATCTCGCGGATGAGGAGCAGGAGGGAAGAAAGACCTGAGGTATCTAACGTGTTCCGATGGTGTAGCCCATTTCTCTTCCGGAGGGGTGAGGTCAAGGGATTGCAAGGAACGCATGAGGGTTTCGAATGGCTCTGTGGGTAGGAGAAATGACGTTGCATCCGCCATGGGCACATACTCGAGAGTTTGAAGGAGAAGCTAGACGATTTCGGTCCATCCGCGATCGAGAAAGCGTTAAGACTGTAGTGACACTTACCTCCTCCACGACCTTCTCGGTAAATGCGACATGATCCGACGTAAGGTGAGTGCGCGCGTAAGGCAAGAGGACCACACGTATATGTCTACGCAAACGGAGTCCACTGGCTGTGTCGATGTTGAACGAATACGGATCCATAGCTGTAGAAGGGAGATCTTGCGCCAACTGAGGCTAGGCCTAGAAGGTTTAGCAGTCAACAAACTTCCACGCTGTACCTCAATGGCCACGAGACAGACTCGGTGTTAAGCTCATTGAACACCAGAGATTTTGATTAATACTTGAAGTTACGGAATCTCATTGACACTGGATGTCTTTCCGCGAGCATTTCAGAGACGCTCCTATGTAAGTACGGTAAATCGATTTGGCATGCCAGATAGTGAAGCTTATCACCACTGGGTGTTTACGTTTGAACACGCGCTTAGTCATCAGAAAAGTGAGCTACATAAAATCCTTTACCCACTGACTTGGATGGTGTCAGTTTGCTATCTGAAACAGTCTCGGCGAATCGATCGTTGATTCTGGTAACTGTAGCCGAAATCAAGAATCACGCTGCAATCCAGCTCATTAAATCACCGCCTCGATTATTTCTGTTTTGTATTGATGTATTACCGTGTGGTTGATGCATGGTGAAAGAACGGACCACCGATAGTAAGACTCGTACTCGGGGAGAGAAGCTGATATTCCTTCCCGAAACACGGGGAAATGGTTGCCTGCAAAAAAAAAAGGTCTTCAATATGACAAATGAGTTGAGATAGGCAAGATAAAGGGTCAGAATGAAGGGTATGTTGTAACCATGTAGGTGTCTAGAAGACTAATCGAATTCATGTTGCTCATCACCATAGCCATTATGGCTTGAAGGGTAATGAGGAATGAAACCCACCTTTTTAGTCGTGTACGTTCAAACGGAGAACAAGGCGTGTTGGAGAGAGCTGGTTGGATAAGGTGATGAGAGGATTCGTTGTAGCAAACAGGCAAATTTTTCAACGTGTGGGGATAGATACGTGTTTGGTTCTGTTTTCATTGAGACCAATCTCAGATGGGTGTGGCGCGCCCGCGGAGGAGTGCTGGTCGGTTAGATAAGATGAAGCAGCGCTCTACTGTGGAGTCGGAGGGAATCGAGCTAATGAAGGGCCTTTGATGCGGCAAAGTTCCAACAACCGACCCTGTACCACGCAGATCGCTCATTGCATGAAGAGCTTTCCTCGGAATTATGGGTGGAAGCGAAACGTAAACACAGCGGGTGATACAAGAATGGCCAAGTGCGTACGATTCTAGTATCTGCATATTCTGTGCAGAAAGTCTGATATGCGTGTTATGGATCTATAAGGCAAGAGAAAGGCGACACAGGGCAAGATAATGTATGAATACTTGATATGCGATCTAGGACCATGCTTCGAATAAGGTGCTTGTATGAGGAAAACCATGCTGTGAGAGAATGTTTCAGGGAAAATACGTCGTACGTAGGTATTGGAAATGGAGAACAAGGGATGCAGCGATGATGGGCTACGGTTGGTACGCAGAGCCTCGGAGCTTGAACCCAGGGTCAGTGTCCAGCCTACTTTCGCTATGTGTGCGCGGAGGCGTGTAGTGCGTATGCGAAGGCTAGTGGAGAAGCAACTAGGAACAGAACGAGGGCCGATACGAGGGTTGTGGCAAGAGGGTTGAAAGAGTAGCGTGTAACTGCGAGAATGCTGCGGTCAGACTCATCCGAAGACGGGAAATACGACATGCCTGTGGTTGTAGGGGGGGGTGAGGGTGGAAAATAAGTGACCTTGGTGGGATGAAGTATTGAGCGAGCGAGTATGTCGTCATGGATGGGAAGGTCAAGCTGGAGCTGGAGGCAATCGAGTGTGATTGCCGGAATATCGCCGGATAAAGGGACAATCGAAACCTCGTTATCGAATTCCCAGTTTCTGTGCGACATGGCTGGGACGGCAGCCCAGCCGAAGGTGGCAAGTACACGGGAAACGAAGGTGTCGAGATCCGCGTTGGTGACGATAGGCTCGTCCGCGTAAGGGAAGGAGGGGTCCATGGAAGCGTAGGTAGCGAGGGTCTGGTGGACATGGGCGAGGAAGTAGGCGGGAGGATCATTGTCTCCGATAGGAGGACGTGGGGGAATATCTTGTTTGAGACAGGCGTTGTCGTCACGATCTGTCTTCCAGGAGGGATGAGTTGATGGGAGACCGATAGCAGGGCAACGACAGCCTCGGCCAGCTCGTATGACGGGCCAGTCGGCAACGTGTGGACCGAAGACGTGAGCATGGTAGGATTTGCAGTCATCGCAGAGGGCGGAGAGGGAGTTGGTGAGAGAAGCGTGAAGAGAATCGAGGAGTGCGCGAGCGATGTGGACGCGAAGATGAGTGCGGATGAGGAGATGCAACTCTGAGGGGAGAGGCACGGGAAAGGGGAAGTGAGTGTTGTTGGCGATGGCGGGGTGTATGGTGGTGAGGATGGCGTGAGTGAGGGCAGTACGGGATGTGCGAAGGGACGACATGGGGGAGGAGGAGGATGGAAGGATGTAGGCAATTTGGTGGACATTTATTTAAATGGGACAGAGCGAAGAGTACGGATATGGATCTCGAATATTCGGAATAGAGAAGGGCCGATCTCCCTTGAATGAACGCCATTGTAACCCTAACCCCATTCTAGGTTCCTCTCTCCCACCATGATCGTCCCTCGTCTCCGTCCGACTCCTAGGCTTTTCTGCAGGCGGGCCATGTCCAGCTACCCGCCTCTGCACGTGAACTCACCCGACCCCGCCACAGAGTCCGCCGAGTTCGATGCTCGTGTCGCCCGTATCACCGAGTACTTTTCTCGTCCCCGCTTCGCCAACATTTCACGACCATACTCTCCTCGCGATGTCGCACTCAAACAGGGCTCTGCACCCGTCCTTGCCCTCCCCGCATCCCTTCTAGCAGACAAACTCTTCCGTATATTCGAACACGCCAGCGCCATCGGTCTCCCCGTTCACACAATGGGTGCCATCGACCCTGTCCAAATGACCCAGATGGCCAGCCATCAGCAGGTCGTCTATGTGTCTGGTTGGGCTGCCTCCTCTCTTCTCACCACCGGCAGCAACGAGGTCGGTCCTGACTTTGGGTATGTACCACTCCTTCTACCATCCCTAGCTTAGTCATGCCGCCCAGCGACTATCCATACACCACTGTTCCAAACCAGGTACAACGTTTATTCCGCGCCCAGCAACTCCACGACAAGAAGCATTACGATGAACGCATGTCCGCTTCCCCAGACGCACGCGCAAATATGCCATATATTGACTACCTCCGTCCTATCATCGCAGATGCTGACACCGGGTACCTTGCCTCTGCTGCTGTCTCCTCTTCGACGTAATGCTCACAACTTGCCAGTCACGGTGGCCCTTCCGCTGTCATGAAACTTGCCAAATTGTTCGCAGAGTCTGGCGCATCCGCTATCCATCTTGAGGACCAACTCCATGGCGGAAAAAAGTGTGGTCATCTTTCTGGAAAGGTTCTTGTACCTCCCTCCGCACATGTCTCCCGACTCGTAGCTACTAGATTCGCCCTCGATATGTTGGAGTGTCCTATGTTGATAATTGCGAGAACCGACGCCGAAAGTGGTAGACTTCTCAGCTCAAGCGTAGACCCCGGAGATCACCCGTACGTTATGATTTTCTGCCATGTTTTTAGTAGTGATCGGTGATTTCCGTGTAAACAGGTTCATTCTGGGCACAATCACACCCGGTCAACCCCTTTCCGAGGCGCTTGCAGGTGCTATGAATGCAGCTGATGCTACGCGTATAGAGAAAGAGTGGGATACCACCCATCCATTGATGACCTTCGACGACGGTAAATCAATTTTTCCTCGCATCTCACTCGGCTTACATCTATCCCATCAGCCGTCAAGCGTGCTCTTCAGACCACTCCTTCCATATCCTCACCCGATTCTGTTTTCGAGCATTATAAAACTCGTGTCGCTAGCAAGTCAAATTCGGAGGCACGGGGGGTAGCCAAGGAAATTCTTGGGACAGACATCTTCTGGGATTGGGATCGTGCGTGTTCTAGTTCACCTTCTCATCTCAAAGTGCTTACGTATGATTTGACCAGTTCCACGCACCCCAGAAGGTTACCATCGCCTCCAGTCTGGTGTCGCCCCTGCCATCTCTCGCATACTCAAGTATGCACCCTATGCTGACCTTCTTTGGCTTGAGACTTCGACACCCGACCTGGAACTGGCTCGTTCGTTCGCCAGGGAAATAAGAGAAAAGACTGGTCAGAAGAAATGGATGGTATATAATCTCAGCCCGAGCTTCAACTGGTTGGACAGAGGCTTCACAAAGGATGATTTGAAAAACTTTATTTGGGAGCTCGGAAAGGAAGGGTGAGTACCGTCTTCTCGGTCCAGCTGCTTCGCATCTTTGCCTGCTAAAACCGGAGTTTACTATAGATTCGTCCTTCAATTGATTTCGCTCGCGGGTGTGCACAGCAATGCCGTCACTACTGGTATGCTTCAGCCCATCCCCATGTACTCTCCTGACATGCACTACAGCCGAGCTAGCGGAACGGTACAAGATTGAGGGCATGCTTGCCTACGTCGACCTCGTCCAGCGTAAAGAGAAGGAAATCCAATGCGATGTGTTGACACACCAGAAGTGGTCGGGGGCCAACTACGTCGACTCCATCATACAGACAGTTTCAGCAGGATCCTCGAGCACGTCCGCGATAGGCAAGGACTCGACGGAACACGCGTTCTGAAGATTCCCGCATGGTTGACGTGCGCCGAGGTTAGATGTATACCATTTACTCTGCACTTTTGGATCTTGCATTGGGAAGATGATGCCACGTCAGATGTGACTCGACAGAAGCGCAGGTCGTACAAAATGGATCTTGGTGCAGATCGAAAGCTTTCTTCCCATTTATACAAAGTATTCGATGAGGCATATGCGCGACTACATCAAAGAACCAGAACATCATCAAAGATGGCGTCTGAGAAACGAATGTGGAAGTCAACTTCGCTCACAGTGTTAATGTGGGAAAAGCCGTGGGGGCAGGTTCTCCGAGGACCAAGACATCTGCGGTGACTTCGCGCTGGCCGGGATCTCTCCTTGCTATTGAGTTGTGGTTTGGCATGACCGTCGTCTTCGGAAAAACGGCGTCGCAAGGTAGAACGGTACTCCCTAAAATCGAACTTGGAGGGAGCTGAGCCGATGCATCTGGTAAAATCACACCTAGATAGTAGGACGATGTGCAGCTTTCGATACTTGTTGTGAGCTGGCGTTATGTAAAGGCGGCGAGATGAACACGTCGAATTTTCGCTCTGCGCAGGCTAAGTACGCGCTTTGGATGTCGTGAGTCAGGCAACCACGCAATTCTTCGATTCGCTCTAGGCAAACCACCTGTCGACTGCGCTGGGAATGAAAGTTGGCATACACAATACTCAGCGACGTCTACTATCGTAAAGAACTCTGGTAGTATACACGGATGAAATCGGGAACGAGCTTACTGTCTGCAAGGAGATGGCACTATCGGAGAAACCCGATCATCCTTTGCAAAACCGCATCCATAAAGAAGGACAGATGAAAAATTTCGACGTTTCATGTTGCCGTGATGCAACTGGTCGATAGATGACTTGATGTGACTATGAATCTAAGAGGGCAACCAAGAACGGCTTGTACGCCGCTACTTACGCCTGTTCCCCTAGCACTGAAACGGAGTCAAATCGATCTCTAGATCCATCATGGTTCTTCGAAATTCGTGGGAGACTAGGCGTCTCTTGCTCGGGTGATTTTGAATATCTTCACCTCAAGCTCAGCATCTACCTGATCAGGAATCTGTAATAGTGGATTTCCGGTAGCATCTTGTACAACCTCTTCTGTCTTTAACACCTTTCCTAAGAGAGAGTCACCAATAGTCAATGATTGTGTACGAATGGTGACACACCGATCTCGTCAAGGAAATATTTCATCGTTTCTTCATTCCGTACAGTGAGTGCAATGAGCGCTAATCGAGTGTGCTCGGATGAGAGGGCAAGAAAAATGGTCTTGACGAGCGGAGGTACAAGCACGGGATCGAACACCTGTTGGAAGAAGCCAGTCAATCACTGCCTTTTGGGCCTCAGTAAGGACGAAATACGCACGATATCCGCCCCAAGTACAATGTCTACCTTGGTTTCGCTAAAGAACGACTTCAAGCTTTCCTGGCTCGACAATGAATCCAGCCAATCCAACGATTTGTAATGTATATTCGAATGGGACGAAGATTTGTCTACGACGTATTGAGTATTGGAAGAAGAAAGCAAATATGCGTCGCCAAGCTTACTACACGGTAACCTGACATTGTTCTGACAGCGCACAAGCACGGTGGAATTCACGTCAGTCAGGTAGATGGCAGATGGCATCTCGCGATCAAAAGGTGGAATCGCGGTATGGAGTTGCAAACTTGCGACCAAAATGCCGATGAATCCGGTCCCACTCCCCAACTCGAGCACATCGGTAGTGCCCACAAGGTCTGCTCATCAATTCTGATTGAGGAAGCAGTGATGATTAGTCGCCTTTGCGACTCACAAGGATGTTGGATGAGGTACTGTGCCAAGACTAGGCTTGCTCGCCAGGTTCTAAGGCCCGTTGTTCCAGCTTCGATAGTAGTGCGCGACTCTAGGAGAGTGATCGTCTCATAACAGGCCTCCTCTATCGGATAGACACTTGTCTCAGGAAACTTCCAGTAGTGCGTGATGAACGAGTTGGGTGGCATCTCTGAGCTGTTGAACATGACAAAATATCTTAACGATTAGCCGCAATCTACCATGAAACATAATGCATACCGCGCACCGGTTCTCAGGGATAAATAATGAGCATATATGCACTCGTCGATCTCATTATCCTGAGGGTTAAACAGTGAGATGTCAGCGGACCGGTCGACCAAAGCTATACCTCATCGCTTTGACTCAGGGTTTCAAGCTGAACCAGTGCCCACTTCCAAAATGTTTGTTGATAGGATTCCGATGGGGAGTACTGCTTTAGGTGCTGATTCAGTAGTATCTTTCTCAATAAAAAATCGTGAGCAACATTGAACGGAATGTTCGAAGGAAAAGAGATGTCTTTCAAAGGTGCGAGGGTCGAGTAACGGAACAGTATCGATGAAAAGAAGGATTCGGATGTAGGGAGCAGTCCATTCGCATCGCTACCCAAACCTTGCATCATTACAGTACTGATGGTGTCTTTAGATCTTACTTTCTCCACCGCCTACTTAGAAAACAGCCCGGCCCTGAACATCATGTCACGTGATACATAAAACGGCTTTGAGCTTTGCGACATCGTCCTCGACCTAAATGATTCCTCGTTTGTACCACGCATCGTCCAGGTTACTTGTCTCGACGCGTGTGCACCATGATGCGCGGTTGACCTTTTCTTCATCAGCAATCACATTTGTCCGTAGACTGCCGCAACGGCCAGCAGGAGAGCGTGCCAACTTGGTAGCAGTTACCCGTCGATCGAAAGAAGCCGAAGTCGAGGTCGAAGAAAACAAATTCGATGCAGACGAAAGCGAGGAGGAGGAGGAGTTCGATCATTGGCTTCTTGGGGGTGAAAAAAAGGTGAACGAGTCTGCAATCCGTTCTCACAAGAACCCTTATGGCCACTTTTGCAAAAACGTCGCACCCTCTTTCCGTGAACCCTCTCCTCGCAATTGGCTTGGTCGTGACGTGGTGAGAACAAATTTAGATGACTGGTGGTCATTGACTTATTGCTTGTAAAGCCGTTTCCTCTGAACCCGTCCTTTAAACCTCCTATGCCTCTCTCAAATGAGCTTCGGACTCGGTTATATCGAGCTTACATGATCGACCCCAAGCTAAACTCTGTCCGTGCTCTCGCAGCTAGACATAACTTGAGTATCAAACGTGTCGATGCGATACTAAGATTAAAAGGCATGGAAGAATCATGGAAAAAGGTAACTCTTGTTTCACCTGTGCTTGCGTTTCACCGAGATTGATTCGATGTGTTTGATGGTTCATTAGGAGGTGAGCATCTTTCTCAAATTGACCTTTGTTCTCCGTCTCGCACGGATATGATGATGCACATACATCATTCGCGAAATCTAAGAACTTGAGATGCGTTACATCGTCGCAAGACGTGATTAAAACCTTTTCAACCCCATCTGAACTTGTCCGACTAATTATCCCGCTTGCGAATACCCACGCTGATGAAATCTGGTTCAACAGAACAGGCCCCTGCAAACCGGATTCACGAAAGGGATGGAGCATCTGCTTGGTGTAACGGAGGCAGCAAAGCGTACAGAACAAGATGTTTATGAACTCGTCGAAAATGAGCATACCAGAGATGGCGGTCGACCAAATTCCCATGATCGATATGACGTCGAGGAGGCGGACTTGCAAGACGAGGTTGAAGGTAACAACAGGGCAAGACAACGTTACCAGAGACTCTTTTGGGAGAGTGTTGGTGAAGGCGAGGTTCGTGGTCTCGAGCGCGGTTTACTTGTGTGGTTGTTGACGATTGCTCTAGGAACCGGTCATGCCCAATGTTCTCGCGTCCCCAGGTGGTACTTCCTTGACGCGTACGAAACTTAGAGGCAAGACAACCCTCGTCGAACGCGCGCAGGGTCGACCCGCCATCATGTTTGTCGATGTTGGGAATGCTTTCGTCGACGAGCAGGAAAAAGGACGACGGGAACGCGAAGGCGCTCGGAGATCCACGTTGAAAGCACGGAAACGGACGCGGGATCACGGCCTACACACTTGACTGTGGCTTTCTAGTTACCAGTTATTTTCACTGTCCATTGTATTAATGGCAGTAAACTGATGAAATATAATACCTACCTCGCTCGTGATCTTGAACAAATAGACATCAACAAAAAGGCTGGTGATAGAACGCGATCGTCGTCCACATCACATCGCACCGTCTTCAAAATGCAGCGGGGTCTTCCAATGGTACAGAAACTGTCCATCGTTCGTGACAATCGCTGATTATGTTTTCCTCAGCAACCAACGGTGGTCCTTCTTCGCGAGGGCACCGACTCTTCACAGGGTAATCCGCAATTACTCTCCAATATCTCGGCCTGTCTCGCAATTGCCCAGACACTCTCCAGCACTCTCGGACCCCGCGGGATGGACAAACTGATCGTGAACGAGCGTGGAGAGGCTCAGATCACGAATGATGGTGCGACCATCCTCAAGCTGCTCGACATCATCCATCCAGCTGCCAGAACCTTGGTTGATATTGCGCGTGCTCAAGACGCAGAGATTGGCGATGGAACAACCAGTGTCGTTCTTCTCGCTGCCCAACTTCTTAAAGAAATCCGTGGATACATCGAAGAGGGCGTCAGCCCCCACATCATCATGAAGGGATTTCGCAAGGCATCGCAATTGGTAGATGTCACATTTATCGTGTGTCTGTCACGTCTTACATCTTTACAGGCCGCTGAACGCGTAAATGCAATCCAAATCAGCGTTGACAAGAGCAATCCCGAGTAAGCCTGAAGCCTTCTATCTAACCAACCGTCCAACCTTCTTGCCAGACATTTCCGCTCTCTCCTTCTCAAGTGCGCGTCAACTTCAATGTCATCAAAACTCATCCATTCAGAGAAACCATTCTTTTCGAACATGGTCGTCGATGCTGTCCAGTGCTTAAACCCAGACGACTTGGACGAATCACTCATCGGCGTCAAGAAGATCCCCGGTGGTGGTATGCAAGATTCACAGTTGATCCAAGGGGTCGCTTTCAAGAAAACTTTCACATACGCGGGTGCAGAGCAGCAACCAAAATCCTTCAAAAATCCCCTCATCCTTAGCTTAAACGTGGAACTTGAGCTCAAGGCTGAGAAGGACAACGCCGAAGTTCGCGTGGAAGCAGTATCGGACTACCAGGCAATAGTCGATGCTGAATGGGAAATCATTTACCGGAAGCTTGAGGCCATCGAGAGGACCGGTGCAAAAGTCGTGCTGAGCAAGTTGCCGATTGGTGATCTAGCGACGCAGTGGTTCGCAGACAGAAACATTTTCTGTGCTGGCCGCGTTCCTACCGGCGATCTTCGCAGAGTCTGCCAAGCTGTTGGTGGATCCGTTCAATCGACTTGTTCAGACATAACCCGGGACCATCTTGGTACCTGCGGTTCGTTCGACGAACGACAGATTGGTGGTGAACGATACAACATCTTCGAAGAGTGCCCCGAGGCGAAGACGTGCACTCTAATCCTTCGTGGTGGCGCGGAACAGTTCATCGAAGAGGTTGAACGTAGTCTACACGATGCCATCATGGTAGTCAAACGTGCCATTCGGAATGGCGATGTGGTCGCCGGGGGAGGTGCCGTGGAGGTAACGTTTCAAACATTATTTTTAAAGTGATTAGGGTTAAATAACCTACAGATGGATGTATCTGCGCATATCCGAAAACATGCACTCTCCATTCCAGGAAAGCAGCAGCTGATCCTGACTGCTTTCGCAAAAGCGCTGGAAATCATTCCTCGCCAAATCTGTGACAATGCAGGGATCGATGCCACGGATATCCTAAATAAGCTTCGCATGAGACATGCCGCCGGTGACAAATGGTATGGCGTGGATGTCGACGGAGCTGAGGGTGTGAGGGATAACATGGAAGCATTTGTGTGGGAACCCTCGCTCGTGAAACTGAACGCTATTAGCAGTGCTACCGAAGCGGCTTGCTTGATTCTCAGCGTTGACGAGACGGTGCGAAATCCGCAGAGCGAAGCAGTATGTTGTCTTTTCGAGGCTTAGTCGCTGAACTGACGGGATCCTTGACTAGCAAAATCCTGGACCGCGTGCTCCACCCGGCGCGGCTCAACGAGCCCTTAGGGGTAGGGGTAGAGGTATACCTAGACGGTAACGGGACGTAACATTGCGAAGATAAATCTGAATGTCCTGGATGATAGGAACATGGCGTATCATTTGTTCAATACACAAGCGCTAATGTCTTCAGTTACTTGGTACGTGAACTGGAAAATATGCTTTGGAACGACAACAGCCAGAGCCCATCGCGTTATCTTGTCACTGAAGATGGAATCTTTCTGCTGTTCATTTCAATCCCATCAGCCCCATGTAATGGTCTTCTCATGATCATAGAACGAATGTGCGCGCTCTGCTTCTCCGGTCTCACGGCGCTGCCGGAGCAGTCATGGAATAACACAGTCGAATGTTCGGACATACAAAAGCGACAAACTCGACCGGTCAAAAAGACAGCGGAGGGGAGTTTGGATAATCATGCAGCGACCGACTCAAAGCTCTACACCCTGCCCAGGGATGATAGCGGTAGCGTGATCCCCTTCGAGAGAACAGCTGGTCTGTGCCGAGCAAAGTTTCGTCGTAAGTAGGATTCAGAAAACCTCAATCCTGCATACTTCTAAAATCGATATTCCCCCAGATGAGAACATCTCGAATGAAGAACTATCCCTGATTGAGAAGCGTGAGACCGCCATTGTCTAGGAAGCGTTTCAAGGTACGAACACGTCAGGGAAAGTAGATCCAGAGAACTTGGAAAATCATCTTCGGTGATAATTAAGTAACTACAGTAGGGCTCGAAGTACAACAAAGTCAAGTACAATTATTATTTGTGCTCATCTATCAACGGAATCAACTGTGGTTCTTGATGGCTCCGCAAAAGCGACAAGACCAAAATTCGTGGGGTATGTCCCTTTCTCCGCATGTCGCGCATGCCCACCCGACTAAAGTGTCGATTGGTCGCACGGCCAGGCATGCGTTACATTGTAAAGTCAAATCTGCATTAATCAAGGTGCAAACGGGGCAAGTCCATTGTCCGTCAGCAGATGGATTCAGAGTGCTCCTTGCTCGGCTTGACCCTGAGGTGGGTTGCGGCCATGAAGAGCCTGACTTTGGGCCCGAGGTGCTACGAGTAGTAGCAAAACCATCGTCGTCATCGTTCGTCAAATCAATCACCACATTATCCACCACACTTGTTTTGGCAGCCTTGGCAGCTTCACGCAAAGCAAGTGATCCTGACCCGCAAACCGCATCATCTCGCCTTCTGCGTTCAGCAGCCTTTGAAAAGTAGTCGTCAAGGGGACATTGTTGAATTTTAGAAAAAGACAGACGTACACGAGCTGCGAGTTCACGGGGACTCAACTTGTCAAGTGCACTGGACCTCCCACCGAGTCTCCCACCACCTGTAGTCATTGTCTCTGTTTTTCGTCGCCTTTCTGCGGCTTCGAGGGCCCGAACCCTAGCGAGATGTGGGGGTAGATCGTGCGAGACACCAGCACCCAATTTGTGACCGGGAGAGAAGAACCCCTCGCCAGCATAACCGGAGCGCTGGAGTGCATCATACTCGTCCTCGAGTTCAGCGAGGAGCTTGTAGAATTTCTCGTCATGGGGTCCATGCACGTTGTGCGTGAGCTGGCAAGGAAAGATTATAGTCAACAAACTGTCTGATAAACTGCATAGGAAAGTTCACTTCATGTAACATTGTTCGCACCACTGCATCCTCTTCGAGAAAAGTATCGGGATCCCAGGCTGGACGTAGTCTTACGAGGATATTCTGGCCACCGTTTACGTCTAAAACGAGGCTAGTTCAGCACGACTAAGGCGTGTTTATCACTTGTTACTCACTCAGCCCTACGACACTCGCGTTTGAGTATAATCTGTCGTACATCAGGAAAGCTTGGACTCACCAAGTAGATTTGGACTATCAGGAAAGAACTCGGCGAGCGTAGGAAGAACCCAACTGTGTTTGCGCATGATCGGCTTCACCAGTGAGGCCACGCGCTGCAACATGGGCAAGGCACGATCGGCCTTGGGCATATCCTTGAGATGGGTGAAAGACTTGACGAACGTCTCGGTCATGTTGAAAGAAAGCCAGACAGTGGGGTATTGAGGAGACTCTACCCTAGCAGATGGCAGCGCCAGCTCTTGGAGCCTCGACTGCGGTCACGGTGCTGACGCGTCCAACGTGTGCTCTGATTAAGCCCCTGTTATGACTTAGTCAGCACGTTTGGCTAGAACGTTGTAGACTCACAAAGGCCTGCTATCTTAGACCCCTGGCAGATCGGTAGGCGTAAGGCTCATTTTTTCTCGATGGAGAAAGCTGCAAAGCCACTGACCCATTCGCAACACAGGTATGTAATGTTGCCTGACGACTCCGCGCCCAGATAATCGAGAGCTGTGATTGGAGGACGGCTAGCAAGAAGGGAAATTAAGGGATGACTCCGAGGTTAATTGCTGCAAAAAAGCTACTCAAAACCTCGGCCTAGTGAGCAGTGAGCACATATTATTTGGCAAGCTCGTTTGCTATGTGCATTCTAGCAACAAGAGGGAGGGCAAGAATCACCGTGACCGCCCAATATCGCCCAAGCTAGGGCCAGGTCTCCATACTTTGGCTTGAAAGTCGCCTTAATTTGCGCCAGGACGAGAATCAACGTTATTCGCCTCACGCTTGCGTGGGACCCAACCAAGTCCCTGTGCTCTCTAGACCCGCAAAGCTTACATGTATTGAAGTGCCAAGCCCAGATTTCGTCCCCCTGAACTGGATAACATTGTTGCGGTGGGGCATTGGCCTGTCGCAGCAAACACCCCATCTTCCGTAACGAACCGATTCGTCTCCGGTTCATGAGGTGTTCGCCTACTCATGCAAGCGCTCACCAGCCTAGACTGAACTCGGCTCTTTTAAGTCATTTCATTTCAGAAGCTCCGTCCAGGAGCAACGAGGTCCCTGTGTGTGTGTGCGGCAACTCCACTCAAGCTCCTTGTTAAAAGTTGTGATGCACCCATTACCACACTCCTCCACCTTTGGTTTCTGACCTTCGGTGAATACATTCACGATGAGCCTAGTCCCTCCAGGTTCTGCACCTTCCGTCGATATCAATCTATACGCCTCGGTTCAAGGTAGGTTCTATTGCCATCTCTGTGTTTTATTCGAATAAACGCCACTGCCATCAGTTGCCGTCACCACTGCTGCCCTGTATGACCACGGTAAGCCACCGTGATATAAGTACTGAATCGGTGCGTTTTCCGACCGTTGTTTTGCGCCACAGCTCTCGCTCTTGGTCGTGAGGTGAATGACATGACCAAGGTTACTTTGAAATGCTGCTGACGGCTAGTGGACTAGGTAGAACTCATATGGGTGAGCTTACCGATGGCGTGCATGCACCCATGTTGAGTGACCGTCGTCGCAGATGAAACCTACCTCTCTTGTGACGGTGTTGTACGTGATAGTAAGCAAAATAAGGTAGCCTGGAAGAGTTTAACCCTAATATGCTCCCTAGGAACGATATCTGGGCGATGTTGTTCTCGTGTAAGTCGCTGCGTTTGAATGAAGTTTCCGTGTCTGAGGCCTGCGTTGTACATTGTCCAGAGCTGGTCTGTGCTGTGAGTTTTGTCGTGCTTTATTGTCATTATGATTACTGTAACTCGACTGTTGGAACAGTATGCTTTTCAGTATCTACGTCAGAAGAGGTAAGGACCGAATCTTTTTATCCAGTGTCATGTTTTGACCGAGTGCTTTCAAGGAGTACGTGACGTTTGAAATTATAACTTCTGACCTGCACGACATTCTCTTTCGAATAGGTGTACGTATCCTTGATTGGTTCAGCCTTTCGTTTAGTTTGACTGTTGGGGTAGGTATACGGCTTTTCCAGTTTCGTGCGTGGGGAGCACTTGCATACTCGTGGGCCACACAAGGTCCTTTGATTCCTTGCCAACAGAGTCCATGCGTTGCTGACGTTTTCCCCGCAGCGACCATGCAGCTCCGCATATATGCAATGTACAGGCAATCCAGACGGATCCTGGCCCTCTTGGTCATGTCGTTCTTATGTGAGATCGCCGCGATCGCGTTCATAATTTTTCGGGAAATCGGGCCACAAAGTCCTCTTAAAGGTCCGTCGAACCCTTCTTTTCAATTCGCCTGCAGGTTTCAGGTCAGGACATTCAGCGATCAACAACTTTGTTTCCGGAGAGGATTTCTGCACGTTCTCTGGTATCAATGGAGAGTTTGTGTACATCTTTATCCCCTTCCTTTGTTTCGAATTCTTTCTCTTCGTCTTGGCTGCGCGCGTGTTCGTTAGCGACATGCAGCGCAATAGGTCAGCCAGTGATGAAAAGCGCATCCGACTGAACACGTTCGTGGGCATTTTGACCCGCGACAGTCTCTGCTACTTCTTCGTGTGCGTAAACGACCAACGTTGTGCGGATCGTGACAGCGCCCGACTCACGTCGACCGGTTGATGTAGAAATCTTATCGCTTGTGCCGTCGTCATGGGTCTGTGGCAGACCGTCACCGTACGTCGTCTTTCCAGACTCGGTCCGGCACTATCGTGTTTACTCTGTCGTTTTTTTGCGTCTTCTCAGCAGCTGTACGCGAATATATGCATCCCGTTCGTCATGCTGCTCGAAGTGCTCGTCGGCACGAAGCTCATCCTCGACTTTCGTGAGCGGTATGCCCGCTCGGACGGGGACCCTGTTGTCTCGGGTAGAAGCAGCTCCCTGCACTTCAGAGGAGATAGTGACATACCAATGGACTCTGTTCACATATCTGTACGATGCCACATCGAAACAGTCGTCGTCACGGACGCTGGGACGTAGATGTGGATGAAATCATTGTGTTTTATTAGGTTGCTTACAAGGAATGTAAAAATACAATTAAGCATGTGTATGCTCGAATCGGCGTACTGTACGACCAATATGTGGCATACAGATACGGAGAATGAGGATATGAAGCAGTCTAGAAAGCGTTGAGCCATTACGAAGGAAAGTGGGTGCTATGCAAAAATAATAATGCAACATCGATACAGTGAAAACTCCATGAGTGATGACGAGCACGAGAACAAATTAATGCAATACGGAAAGCAAGGAGCGTGGGGTCGTGTCAAATGGGACGGACATACAGCAATGAAAGGGCGTGCGGGGACAGACGATGATAATTGGTCGTGGTGGTCATGAAACGTGGATTTCTTCGTCGACTTTTGTGGCACTGTACACCCTGATAGAGCGTACAAAGTCGAGTTTCTCACGCGGGAACAGAGGGTCGGGCGGTGCGTTCATGCTTCCCACGCGAAGACCTGCTTGAAGAGGGGCTTCGAGTGAGTTGCGGGACGTATTTGATCGAGGCGTCGTCGCGACGGGGACGGAGACTTCAGCGTGGGAATCAAGGCACTCTGATGGCCAATTAAACCGTTTTCGACGGAAACTGGCAAGGGTACTAAATCCATTATCGTGCAGTCTGGCGTCGTGAGCAACGTACCTCTCGTAATCCCAGATAAAATCCTCCACCATTTGCTGGTCAAAGGACAGATTCTGATCTCGAGCGATATCTTGTAAATACTCTGTGAGCGCAGCCTTGCATCCGATAAGTGAATGTAGATGTTTGCATGCGTGCATTTCGAGCTCGAAAGGCGCTATAGGGATGAACGTGGCGGGCCAAAGGATGAGACCAGGGGATTGGGTAGAGTGGGAGTGGGATGAGGTAGGCTTGACTCCAAGTCGACCAGCAGCTTTAGCAGTGATCATGTCAGGAACCATGGAAGGATTGGACAGGCTTTCTTCACTGGAACGGTCGCCTTTCGTACGCTGCTTCTTTTCCTTTTCCTTGTGATCCCACTCAACGTTTGTCACCCACTTAGCGAAGTCCTTGCCGGCTTTCTTGAGACTAGCGCTACCCTGGCTCTCCGAGCTTCCGATAGAAGAATTATCGGAGTCTTGGCTTGGAGGTGGCGCTAGGTACAGATTGAACTCGTGAAGTCTGTGTTGGTTGTACCGCCCGAAAACACTGTCGATGACCTGGTCAAAGAATTTGCCTGGCCGAGGATGTACAGAGAACTTGTGCGACAGCATGTCTTCAAAGAGCTTCTCCAGTGCCTTGGAGTTGTCTACATTTTGATTCCACTCGGAGACCGGATCGTAGGCAGGTTGAGGGGGGAAATCGTCCGTGTCCATGAGAGAGGAAAAGCGGCTCTTGGTGCTCACGAAATCGTCGTCGTCGTCATCGTCGTCATCTTTCCGTTCAGTATCCGTGCCCTCTTCAGCCTCATCATCATTGCAATCGTCGAATGATGAAGATGACTGTGGCACGCTTGGGATGTCGTGAGAATCCGCTGATAGCTGTGGTGGGCGCTTGGTGTATGGGAAGTGGAGGTAATCGTCGATCAGTTCGAGGCGTCCGCCCTGTGTCAGAACCCTCCTGACTTCTGACAGGACATGTTCCCATCGTTCGTAGGGAATACAGAGTGAGAGATTAGCCATTCTCACGAGATCAAACATGTTCTTGGGAAAGGGTAATTTATATTTGACGCTACGCGAATTCGTGAGCAATATATGTCATTTAGTAAGTGGGAGCGCGCACAAATTGCCTTGTTTCCATTGAACGTTGCCGGGTGATTCAGCACTGCCACGCAAGCGAGCGGGATCAAGAAGATCGAAACCAATGACCTGAGAAGATGGCCAGAATTCTGCGGCCTCCACTGCCCACCCGCCAGACCCACACCCCAGGTCTAGAATAGACCTTGGAAGAGCGTGTGTGAAATCATGGAACGACGGTGAGTGATTGAGGTTGAGACGTCGCAACAAACTTTCAGAGAACTTGTCACTAAACAAGGGTCAGAGGGAGAAGACAACCAATTATGGGAAGAAACCAGACTTGTCTAAAAGAGTCCTGTCGTAGGCAAGCATATAGGGTGCATCGTCACGCGAGTATGGATGATGCTTCATTCCTCGTCGTACGACGAAGCGATCTTGTTGTTCAAAGGCATCTATGGAAGGATCGCGCGGGTTCGATCGTGGATGGGGAAGCGAGAGAGGAGTTGCTTGTATGTGCAGATCCTGGTCTTCTACCGGAACGCGATATGGGAGTCCGGTTGCGAAGGGATCGAAGTCTGGTGGCGACGAAGAGGTTATAGACTTTTTCTTCTTCCTCAGGAAACTCTTGATAACGCCCTCGCGCTTCGGGGACTCCTTGGTGGCGTCGGGAGGGCTGTTGAAGGGAACGGCAAATTTGAGCAAGTCTGCGCCGGACGGCTTTCGGTTGAAGGACTTGGATATGGGGGATTCCTTTCCCATTATGCTAAAGTAGCCCGAGTCCACACTGGCCCGAGAATAAGAGCGACGATGGAGATTATCGTCGTGGCGTGAATTAGAGCGATCGAGAAGGGGGAATAGAGAAGAACGGGGGGTGGAACGAGAGCTGTCTGAGGGTAATTCGTCGTCGTCGTCGTCGTCAGTCGACTGGAGAATGGGGAAAGGTACAGGAAAGTGGAGCATGCTGGGGTATAAGACTGCGGCGAGGTGTCAAAGCGATTGTGGAGAACGGTCAAAGGCCTTTGTGTGCAGGAGACAAAGGGAGGACGAACACGAGGTGGAGCGGGCGTGCTTTGTTAGCAGATGAGCGGGAAAGAGTGACACAGGATGGGAAGACACTGCATCCTAATAGCCATCGGGAAGACCAACTATCGCCGACCCGTATTCGGATGTGTCATTCATCAACGCTCTTCCTCTGATCTCAATAAATTTGTCTTCAAGGGACCTGCCACGTAAATTCCGACCCCGAAGACGCAGAATCTAGCAAACAGAAACACAAGACATACCTTGTGATCTGCCACATGTGCGAGTCGAATGGAACAAAGCCATCGCTAAAAAAGGAAATTTATCCGCACTGTTCATTATCATGACCGAGGCGATGGCGATGAAAAGCTCTGACCATTGCAAGTACCGTGTTTTCTCCGCACTCGAGGTACTGAGGCAGTACGTACCCCGGTCATCGGCGTCAGTGCAAGAAGCTAATAAACTTATTAACTGGCAATCTACCCAAGTCTCGGATCGCAGTCTATCGAGCATATGATACCCAAGGCTAGTTATTCAAGGTACAATCACCGGGATAAGTGGGGCAAGGACGGAAATATCGTCTTCCATAGGATACACAGTATCTCCGTGCCTGCTCTCGTGACGCCTGAAATTTAACAGGTCAGCGCAGGTCCGCCATCATTCATGCAATAAATATGTGGATATATGCGGTCGAAATGGAAATTGAGAAACAAGGTTCTATTCGCTGGGTCGACAACATGCCACCGTCGCTGTATGCAAACGTCGCAAAAACCGCGAGCATCGTGCAATCTTGAGAAATATTACACCCCGTGCGTGTATAAGCTCCAATGCACGTGGAACGCCTAGGCGTATTAGGAGCCTGACTCAGCCTCAATCCTCATCTTTGCGGGGCGGTGGGCCGCAAGGTTGGAGCATCCGCTAGACCGAGCATATTAGCGTCACGAACAGACAACCTTACGAACCATACCTCTGTCATCTCAAACTTTACTCTTCCAATAGCTTCCCCATCTGCGATCGCAAGATAGGATGTCAACGGAGGGTGGCCAGCTATGGACGAGAGCGTATCTCGGTGTTGGTGGGTCACCCAGTCACTGCGAGAGTGCACGTGAGCCATATGTCCAGTGGAGCTAGCGCGTGACCCACAATTTAGTCAAGTCGGCATGTCCTTGGAGATGGCGCATGTCGTCAGGAAGAGTGGTTTAGGAAGGATTGAATACCTACCTGTTCCAGTGTACCTGGCATGCACTTATATGAGTGTCAGTATCAATGTCAATAGAACCACTCGAAACCCACAGTGCTCCAGCTGCGTATTTGCGGTATATCTTAACTCGGACGACTGTGTCAAGGTACGTCGGACAGTGGACGGAACGACGAAAACATAAACCTTACCATGATGGCGTTTGCAAAGTTGAGAGTGACACCGCCACTGATACGTTAGCTCGGTCACGTGGATCCATTCAGCCACGTATGTCACATTATCGTTCTTTTTTTGCGACGCATCATGTCGACGGACACCACCAAAATCCGTTCCAAACTCACGAAACTCGACAAATCACTCGACGAACTCGAAGCCCAACTCGAACCGCTGTTTGCCCAATCCCTCCCTGAAACATTGCTCGCGCTCGACACCATCCAACAGGCGAAGCTGCAAGTCATCATACCCTATGTCGTGTACGACCTCGTCTTCGGTAAGTGTAGCGTGCTTAAACATTCGCACCCACTCGCCTCTGTGCGCTGATGTCCTTCTGCTCGCTCGCAGTGTACCTGAAAAGTCGCGGCATAGATCCAAAGACACACCGTGTCGTTGCCGAGCTCGTACGTGTCCTTTCCAACGCATGTCTCACCCAGATTAGCAAACACACCTCATCTCTAGGAACGCGTCCGTCAATACTTTGACAAGATCAAGCATGCAGAAGACTCTGATCAAAAAAGTATGATTCCCAACCCTTTCTATACTGACACCACACTGATGAGGCGCGACAGGAAAGTTCGGAATAGACAAGGCAGCCGCAGGTCGATTCATCAAACACGCCATTGCTCAGGCTAAGAATGCCCAGTTGGTCGACGAGCCTTCCGACGCTGCGATTGCGGCCAGTTCCAGTTCCAGTCACGAGCATGTTCCAGTCAAGGTCACTAGCAAAATGATGGCGCGCGCAGAGTACGAGAAGGAACTCCATGAATTGGGAAGTGAGGAAGAAGAGGATCTCGAAGTGTTCGATGAAGAGGCGGTGGATACAGCAGATGATCCGCCTGAAGAAGCGAGGTTCGTGGGACGGGATAAAGGTAAGGGGCGGGCATCAGAGCAAGAACAATCCAAGGGCGAGGAAGCTCCTTCATCAAGGCGTAAACGACTTCGTGTAGATCCTTTTTCTGGTGAACCTTCGTACATCCTATCAAAGCATCACTTGAGTTCTGACGATGTGTTGTAGGGTACGAAAATCTGTCGATCTCTGGGTCGACACCCCGGACAATAGACCACAGCAAGAAGGCAAAGCTTTCCACGCCTGTGCAACCATCATCAGCCAACGACTCTTCACGAGCGGCGTCTGTCCCGACATCGGATGATCGAGAAGCGAAAAAAGCTGCGAAAAGGGCAAAGCGTAAAGCAAAAAAGCAATAAAACCTGTGACTCTCGTAGGACGCTTTGCTCTTGTGCCACACGTTTACGCATTGATCTCCGCTAGACATACAGACGTAGATTATTCTATCCTACTGGTTTGCAACGCGTAAGTTTGGAACAGTCAGTAGACACAGAAAGAGGAAAAATACTAAAGCATACAGTTCAGGATAAAGATACACGTTATGGTCGGCATCACATTACCACACACCCATCACGATCACCGTCTTCGCCAGGCGTACTGTTCCCAGAAGACATCCTACTGCTCGGCGCCCACCACTGCCTCATCCTCCCAGACAGCTTCCCGCCGTCTTCGGGCTCGCTCACCTGCTCTGACCCACTCTGCGCTTTCTTAATCGTCTTCTTCTTGCGTTCCCTGATATGCCGTACTGCGTCGACGGTCTGCCAACTATAAAATGACTTGATCACTACTCTCTTCTCGTCACACTCGTCTTGTCCGACTTTGAGATCTTCGCCATCCCTCCCGTCCAAATAGCCCAGTTTCCTCGCCTCCCACGAGCGCCATCCCCTGCGGGGACGCGTGTTCACCACCACGTCCTTGACAGCGCGTTCCCCAACTGAGCGACAATCCACGACGACCAGCTCTGCGTCGTTGACGCCTCGTTCGCAGACCTGTCGGACAAAGTCTTTGAGCACCGTCCCGGATATAGACGTGCTGTCAGCCTCCAGAACCCGTAATCGTGGACAGCCGCGAATGAGCTCTCTGAATGCATCGTTGGTCAAGCTGGTCGCGCATGACACTGTCAGATGCTCCAAGGCATGACCGGGCTGGGGTGGTTCCGTCGTCTTGGGCGAAGGAGAACCTTCTGCCTCTACGGCGGGCTCCAGAGTAAGTGCCTCAAGGACAGCATCCGTGATGTCAGAAGCGTCCTCCAGGTCGAGTTTCCGGATGAACGGCGTTGTGCCAAGGAGGTGTACAAGGCCGTCGTCCTTGAGCGTTTGCCCGATTCCCGCGAGTTCGAGAAACTCCAGACGAGGGACCGAATGGGCGAGGTTCGAGCAAGCGGTGTCTGTGAGCATCATACAGTTGGAGAGCGAGATATGCCTGAGGGCCGTCACGCGTCGCCTGTATCGACGCCAATCTCTTGAGTCCCTCCCTGCTTGCCGAGATGTCAACGAAATGGTCTCTCCAACATCTCTCCCCTCCTCCGTGCAGGACACGAATGCCTCCAAAGCGGAGTTGTGCAGGCTACGACAGTAGCTCAGATCAAGGACTTCAAGATGAGGTGCAGCTTTCCCCAGCGTCGCCAGTGTTTCGTCGTTGATCCTGGGAAGCCCACATAACCAGAGTTCCTTCAGCGCGAGGCGAGCGCCTCGTGCCATCACCGCCGCTCCAAACATGCCAACGCCATCTCCATCGATGTTTGCGCACCGGCTCATATTCAGTGATGTGAGGTGCGAGCAAAGCGCAAGCACGTCAAAGGTGGCGTTCGTGACGGCTTGCAGCCCCTTCACGTTCAAGCTACGCAGAAACGGTGACCGGATGAGAAGACTGTGAAGCGACTGCGTCGTCAGCGCAGTACAGCCTTGCAAAGTGATCGTAGTTAGCTGCGTATACGTGAAGTTCACGATGGGTGCGGAGCGCACGCAAAGGCCCCCAGCCATATCGATCAACGCAGTCGGTGAAAGGTGCATGTGTCCCGATAGGTCGAGGTTCTTTATGAATGGACCTGAGAGTTCGACGAGAGAAGCAAGGAAGTTGGAAGACATGGCGGGGAATGTCCGCAGATCAACGTCTTGCCAGAGTTGACCATCGAAGACCAATGTACGCCATGACTTTGACACCTGACCTCATGTTTGATTCACTGGAACAACAGGACAGGAATCAACTATACCCACCCTGCTCAGCTTGACAAGTTCTCGCATTGCACGATTTCGTCCGACCCAGCGATTTTTTGATGAACCCGCTGCTAGGACCGACCACTTCCCGCTACTCTTCAGTTGTTTGTGATCCGCTTCATGAAGCGAGATCAGAGCAGAGAGCACGCGAAGCTGAAGTTCCCTCGGCAGCATCTCGTCGAACAAATCTCTGGCATGGAGCGGCAGAGGCATGATGCTATCCTCGAAGTCCACTTGGGGAACGACATCAAATGCGGACTTGGGGAATGGGGATGAGTAGGAACGACCCTTTCCCCTTGAATTCACGACCCCGTCCAAACGATAACTGTCGGGACAGCAGACGGCGAATGCGTCCGTCATTGCTACCGGTGTAACACCCGTTTCCACTCCGGCCCGTGGCGAGGACGCTAGCGTAATGTCCTTGGCTTGCCACGGGAAGAGACAGTTTCCTGGTTGAATAGACACCAAGTCATTTCCCAGAGGTTCGGCAAGGTCGTTCGCTGGCTCTGTCACTGTAGGCCCTGCGGCATCCCCCTTGTTTCTAGACAGCAACCTACGTGCGAGGTTGACCGGAGCCTTGGAAGACGCAGCGAGTTTGGTTCTGATTTTGGACATGGATGGCGTAGTGGAATGGACGGAGAGGTTGGACAGGGACCTCGTTCGGGAGAGGGCTCTGGTGAGGGTAGGAGGTTCGTCTACCTGCACGACGGTACTCTCTAACGAACTGGAGGGGGAATGACTTGAAGAGGCTGTGCGGAGAGACTCACAGGTCGACCGATATGAGGATGGACCTGGTGTGGATGCCCAGCCGTCGATATTGTAGCCCAAGCCAGAAGGCGAGAGCGACAGAGGAGGCAACGTGGGTGGGAGCTCCTTTGCTTTGCCTTTGTCGGTCAATGAGGCAGGGGTGCCATCATCGAACGGTACAGACGGGCCGGCTAGATTAGATGGTGCATGCTCGCCCTGGGGCGGAGAGTCGTACATGTGGTGAGGGGAAGAGGGTGGATCTGAAGTGTGAAACGGTATGGGGTAGATACCGCTCGAGTCCGAGGGGCGTGCAGTTGGATCCGAATGCTCCGAGAGCGTGTGATGGGGCATGGACGGATGGGCTGAGGGTGTGCAGACAGGTGAGGGCGAGGCGGACGGGGATGAGGATGGAATGGAGGAGTTTAATGGGACCTGATTGTCATTATGAAGGTCTTTGGGGTGCTTCATGGGGTAAACTGAACAGAAAGAGAAGCGAGATAAGACGTGCGCTGGCTGACCAGAGCGGCGTCTGAGATCAGTGACAGTGAATGATGAAAGCAATCGATAGACAGAGGCTCGCTTGAGCAAGCTGTAAGGAGATGGCTCAAGCACTAGGCTGGGAGTACTTCCACTTTGCAATATCACGCATTGTCATACCAACTCGCCTCCTTAATCGACCTGCCTAGAAACTCGTGAAATTTTATCTTCTGACATGGCAACAAATGACACTGAACGGCGATGATCATTGCAATTGGACAACAATCCGACTAGAACGTGAATAGGCTAAAATCAGCCGACAGAAAACTAGCCCCGCCTGAGCAGTCATCCTGCAACCCCAAAACACGAACCAGACAGCAAAAGTTAATACAGCAAAACCAAAACCTTTACTAATAAGAATATCAGACCAACGGATAGCATGCGCAAGTTGTCAAACATGGTACAAGGTGAATAGGTGCGAGTTCGACGGCGATGGTGTTGAAGGGAATGGATTTAGCGATCAGGCAGCAGCCGCCCTGGGATTCTCTTTTGCCTTCTTCCAGTTGGAAGTGGCAAGCTTGAATCTGTTCAGAGACAAGGATCCGTCAGTGTGAGACACAGTATGGATCAAACGTGCTCACCTCTCTTGATGAGGCATGTCAGGGTCTGACTCCTTCAGCCGTGCCATTTCAGATTGCATAAATTTGTTAAAGGCACTGAGCTTCTTTCGTCCACCACCCCCAGTCGACTCTGCGGACAGGCCGGGTTACGACCAACAGAATGATGATGTGACTGCAAAAGAGACGAACTCGTTTTCTTGGGCGGCTTCTCCACTGCTGTCTTTCCTTCTGCTGCACGGGGCATCGCTGCGTTCGGGTGCGAGGGTGACTACCTGGATTTCGTAGACTTGGGAAAATTTGAACCCTAGAGCGCACAGACCAGCCACAGGGGCGGTTCCGAACACGATGAGCACGCAAGAAATATTGTCGACAAAT